>SJYA01001801.1:355272-439448 GCA_006410615.1 Neotragus moschatus
TGGCATCACTGACTCGATGGACGTGAGTCTGAGTGAACTCCGGGAGTTGGTGATGAACAGGGAGGCCTGGCATGCTGCGATTTATGGAGTTGCAAAGAGTTGATTCATGGGGTCATTCAGTTGCAAACTGAACTGAACCAGATATAAGAAATTCTTTCAGGGATAGAACAGAAATTATCTGATAATCTGTGACAAGCTGGAGAGTGTAGAGACCTGGACTCATGATTTTCTTTCTGTAACTGCTCCCTTTGCACTCAGAAGAATCCATTCAATGCCACAATCCTTTTAGTCAACATAACAATCAAGCGAAGCAATCATTTGTGTCTCCAAAGTACTTAATCCATTGAGAACTTATCATAACCAACCATAGGTATAAATTGATTAACTGTACTACCAATGCATGAATCATGAGTATTCACTAGTGCCGTGATCAAGGCACTGCATTCAAGCTCAAGAACACAACCAAATCAATCCCCTAAATCATAGTTTTAAAAATTCAATATAAAGAGTGATTAACTAGGTATTAAATTGATAATTAGGTGGGACTTGCCTTGATAATTAGGTGGTCCAGTGATTAAGACTGCCTTCCAGTGGAGGGGATGTGGGTTCGAGCCCTGGTCATGGGAGCTAAGATGCTACATGGCTCTCAGCCAAAAATACCAAAACATAGAACAGAAACAAAATGTAACAAACTCAATAAAGACTTTAAAAATGGTCCACATTAAAAAAAAAACTTAAAAAGATATTTGCTTATGGCTGTGTCATGCCTTAGAGGTAGCACAAGGGATCTTTGTTGCGTCATGTGGAATCTTCAGTTGCTGCCCATGGACCCTCTCTAGTTGTAGTACAGGGGTTCCAGAGCACACAGGCTTAGTTGCTCTGAGGCACGTGGGATCTTAGTGTCCCCACCAGGGATCGGACCCACATCCCCTGCATTGCAAGGCAGATTCTGAACCATTGGCCCACCAGGAAAAAGTCCCAAAATAATCTTAAAGGAAAAATTTTATAACTAGGTAACAGAAGAGGTAGAAAGAGAACACTAATACATCATGAAGACAACAACTGTGGGGACAGTTTCCATCTTTGTGGCTGGGCAATCAAAGGGAAGAAGCTGGAATTATTAAAACTCAAAAATTTGGAGGAGACGCCCTCCCCTCCCCCCGCCCCCCAACTGTGAGTAGGAACTCATGCCACTGGGAAGGGGACACAGTTTGACAGTCTGTGAGGTCTCTGAACTTGAAGGAGAAGCCCTGTGGAGGTGGGGCCCAGACTCCTGAGGTAGGGACACTAGCCAGTTGGTGCTGGTGTCTCTAAGGCCGTGTAAGGAGGTTTGTCCTGCGAGTGTTGGAAAAACTGCAACTCACCGAACTACTGGGACCGGAAGGGACTGAAGTTGCCAGGATGTAGGATGATAGTCACAGGAACCGGAAGCAGACAAGAAGCAAAGAGGAAGCAAACAGGAAGTGCAAGTCCTTTCTTCTTCCTCCAGCCTTGCAGTCTCCCTCTGCTAAGTCGCTTCAGTCGTGTCCGACTCTGTGTGACCCCATAGACAGCAGCCCACCAGGCTCCCCCGTCCCTGGGATTCTCCAGGCAAGAACACCGGAGTGGGTTGCCATTTCCTTCTTCAATGCAAGAAAGTGAAAAGTGAGAGTGAAGTCGCTCAGTCGCGTCCGACTCTTAGCCACTCCATGGACTGCAGCCTACCAGGCTCCTCTGTCCATAGGATTTTCCAGGCAAGAGTACTGGAATGCGTTGCCATTGCCTTCTCCAAGTCTCCTTCTAGTGCTGCCTTATGGTGAGCCTGACAGGCAACTAGGTGGCAAAGCAGAAATGTGGTTTGCAAGGTCCTGGCATGGACACTACAACGCAGAGAATGGAAGGATACGTTCGAAGTTATGGGACAACTGTTCAGACCCCTGTTTGACTCTCTTTCTTACAATTTTCTTATTACTCTGAGTGAGTAATACTCTGAGACAGCAAAGCAATGAGAGAATTGAAGAAATATTTATTTACAACCCATTAGCAATAATTATCACTTTAGTAGAGGTAACTATTTACTCAGAAATCCAGTGTTATAAAACAAAAGCCTTTAAAGGATTGTGCTTATTGCTTATAAGAACTGGAATTCATATCCCAGTGACAAAAGTCTTGAAGGCTGGAAAAAACGTAGAATTAAATGGTTTAATTAGAAGGAAACATAATAAGGAAAAATAATAAAGAAAAATGCAACTTGGAATTTCATTTAAACATAGATATATTTGTGTTCTTATTGTGAAATTTGCAGCCATTTGACATTCTACTGATTCCTTATAAAATCTTGAAACTTATTGTGAGAAAACTCTTTTAAAAGGCAAAATTCAAATTTAATTGATACCACACTAATAGAAAAAGGCTCTCATTCTTTATAACTTAAGATACATTTGTTCCAATTCAGTGATTCGTAGTAGATTCATGGCTGATGAAGTTTGCCTTAAAAATAAGGAACAAAATATGGAAACATTTTAGTCAGAGAGAAGTTTCCTACAGGGTCTAATTGCAAGGATTCTCTGTAATTAAACTGTTCTGAATGTTGGCTTAAGTTTTAATAAGCTGATGTCTAACTTTCCCATGATTATCCTTATTCAAAACAAATCAGACTTAAGAAAAATATTTTTTCTCCCTGAAACTGCAGTGCATTTCAAAGACAGATATACTTAAAATGTATTCAAATTGTAAAATGTAGTACCAAGTGCTGCATTTAGCCCTTAATGCGTTTAGTATTTCCAAAGCAGTCTTACCACCCCTACCTTTTTTTTTAGCATTGTCATAAATCATAACACAGATGGTGTTTCTTGATATCTTTCAGTCAGATTTCAGTCCTGTGTCATAGCAGCAAACTCTATCAATATGGTTTTTTGGTAAGTGGCTTCATTTTGCTGTTGACAAGGCTGATATAAACAAGCTATGTAATTTACTCTACAACTGAATAAATCACACGTGAACATTTAAGTTTAGCTGTGCTAGCCTGATAGTCTGGCAAGTGTTTTTGTCTGCATAGAGATTATTTGACATTTCAGCTCAATCCAGACAAACAAAAACAAACGCTTGAATTTATTCTCCTGTGTCTGAGAAGAGTAAAATGTGGTTTAGCTCTAAGTTCAATAATGAGGTTAAGGAGTCACACTTTCTATGGGTCTTTCTAGGCAAGTTGTTTTTGAGGAAACCCCAAGTCTTCTCCTGATAAGGGAAATGATGTCATATGGTGGTTTTGATGTAAGCATGAGTCTGTGACTGAAACCTAAGGATGCTTGATTACCTACTGGTAAAATGTGTACATCCTGAACTTCTCTTGCTAGGAGGGATTAGTTAAGCACTTCCTGGGTTTAAGAATGACATAGGACAGGTATGCCCAGAGTCTCTTACATTATTGAGGAGATGTTTTTGTCTTCCTCATTTCTTTAGATTCTAAGGTGATGGTTGGGTGATGAGTGTGTTGAAAAGATGCACATGAAAATATGTTCAACATCATTAGTCATTAGGGAAATGCAAACCAAGACCATAATGAGATAATACTTTACACCAGCTAGCTTGGCTATAATGAAAAGGAAGGAAAAATAAATGNTCTTCCTCATTTCTTTAGATTCTAAGGTGATGGTTGGGTGATGAGTGTGTTGAAAAGATGCACATGAAAATATGTTCAACATCATTAGTCATTAGGGAAATGCAAACCAAGACCATAATGAGATAATACTTTACACCAGCTAGCTTGGCTATAATGAAAAGGAAGGAAAAATAAATGTTGGTCAGGATGTAGAGCAATTGGAACTCTCATATATTGCTGATGGGAATGCAAAGTGATACAGCAGCCCTAGAAAATATTTTGAAAGTGAAAGTTAGTCTCTCAGTCGTGTCCAACTCTTTGTGATCCCATGGACTGTAGCCTGTCAGGCTCCTCTGTCCATGGGGATTCTCCAGGCAAGAATACTGGAGTGGGTTGCCATTTCTTTCTTCAGGGGAATCTTCTCAAATCAGGGATTGAACCCAGGTCTCCTGGATTGCAGGCAGGAGCTTGCAATTTACTGTTTGAGCCACCAANTCCTTCAGTTCTCTGCTCAGGTGTCACACTGTCAAAGAGGTCTTGCTTTTTAACCCTTTCGAAAATGGTACCTCCCCTCCCTGCACTCTGTTACATTGCTCCATGCTCATTTTATCATTGCCACGTTATATTTGTATGTTATCTGACCCCCCCTTCTACTATGATTGCGTCTTTCTTGCTTACTGCTATGTCTCCAAAGCCTAGAATAGTTTGAGGTACATTACTGGATGGTTTAAAAATATCTGTTGTATGAACAAACGATTCCCTTCAGAGAGGAAAACAACATTGCAAAAGTCACTGAAGTTCTTTTAGATGCAGTATCCAGGACAACATCCATGGTGTAAGCTTTCCAGCCATGGCCAAAGATTTGGAATCCAGCAAAATGAACTAAGAGCATGAGCCCCCAAGGTAGTGGGGTGTCCAAGTGTTAGTAAAGTAGCTAGTTAGTTAGTAAAATTAGTTAGTAAAATTCAGCTAATTCCAAGCTGAATTAGCCCAGTGGAAATATGAGGAACTCATGCCAGCCTGTCACTTATGTCCAGTGTGTGTTGAGTGTTGTTTCTCAGATTCCTCCTTGCAGAACCAGAGTTGCTCCTGCTGTGATGTAGGGACGTTTGGTTGCCAGTACCATTTTGTATAGGACTAGGGAGATGGCTGCAGTGGGATGCAGTTGAGTTGCTCCCAAACTCTTCCATGTTGCTACAGTGATGAGATAAAGAAACCAGTAAAGAAAGTGAACAAGGTAGTTTATTTTTAATCAAATAAATATGCTGATCCCTCTGTCTATTTTAAACATTTCAGCATTATATCTGAGTGCCTTTGAAAATGATGAAATATTATTGGAATTTGACAGCTTAAGGCAGCTAATATTTATTGAGTAATTAGCCTTCATCTGGATATTACAAGAGTAGGAATTGAATCAATCAAAATCACTAAACATTGCCTTGAACAAAGCAATATGGTTAAATGTTTTAAAAGACAGAAATAGAACCTGGGTCATTGGTTCATGTAGTCATTGGATGTCCACTGTGGAGACCTCTGTAAGACTGACTGTTGACTTTCTGCATTCCTCGTGCTCAGAGCCTGGAATACTGCAGAGTTCTTTGTGAAATTGTTTTCCAGTCTCCCCTGCTGGTGGGGAGGCTGTTAGACCCTAAAGCCAATCTCTGCAGTGGAGAATGGTTTTCTCTCTAGAATTTTATGGTTTTGAGCAAATAAGCCAATACTTAACATTTTCTTTTGTTTCTCTGTAATTCTTTTAGAGATCTACCAACATATCTTTTTGATCTACTGATAACCATTCAATGTATTTTTCAGAGATATCAATAGGATTTTCAGAGAGTCTACCAAGTTCTTTTCTGAGGCTGGTGATAAATAATCAAAGTAACAACATAAACGTTGTTTTTGGCCACCTGATGAGAATAGCTGACTTATTGGAAAAGACCCTGATGCTGGGGAAGATTGAAGGCAGAAGGAGAAGAGGGTGACACAGGATGAGATGTTTGGATGGCATCACTGATTCATTACAAATGAACTTGGGCAAACTCCGGGAGATGGTGAGGGACAGAAGCCTGGTGTGCTGCAGTCCCTGTAGTCGTGAAGTCGGACACGACTTGGTGACTGAACAGCAACAATATAAACAAATTCCATCTCTAGCTCATTCCACTCCCAGAGAAAGGTCTAAAGAATTACAGAATACACAAAATCTGGTCTGGTGAGGCCAAGAAAAAACTACAAGCAGGGAAATAGCTATTACCTGAATTCGAAAAATATGTGCCCTCTGGGTGAGAATTAGAAAACAGTCATTCTTTCTCCAAGATTGACAGAGCTGAGCCTGGAGCACTCAGTTTGGTGAGTGGAACCAGACCCATACTTGGCAACCCTACCACTCTTTCTGGGCTCCTTGAGATCCCTTTGCTTGGGTGCAGTCACATGGTGCTGTTACCAAACCGAACTGGGGTCTGCTTGCTCACTAGGCAGCAAAGTCAATTTACTCACAACAGGTCGTGGTGAAGGAAAGCAAAATGTTTATTGCAGGGTCAAGCAAGGAGTATGGGCAGTTCAAGATCAAAAGATCTGAACTCTTTGATGGTTTAGGCGGAAGAGATTTTAAAGGCAAAATTTGAGGGTTGCAGAGTGTGTAAGATTCTTTGGATTGGTTGATGGTGAGATAATGGGGTGGTGCTCCAGGAATCTTTGTCCTCAGCCTGAAGTTACCATCCTCCCTCTGGGCTAGAGCCTTAGTTCCTTTAGAAAAATTCAAAGACATATTTCTATGTGTATCCCTTGAGGAGGAACCAAGACTCTATTTTATTGCTTTTGTTGCACAGCTTTTCCTTTGTTTCTGCATCCCCTTATTTCCCAATTAGTAACTGTTCGAATATACCCTTTGGAACTCAGGGAAAGTCTAGAAAGCTGAAGCCTTTAACCTATATACAAGAAACGGGGCTTTTGTACTGGGAGGGCCCCCTAGGTTTCAGTGGCTGAAAAGTTTGAGTTGTTGTTCAGTTGCTAAGTCTCCTTAGGGCCTCCTAGGGTGCTCAGTGGTAAAGAATTCACCTGCCAAGGCAGAAGCCACAGGAGATGCAAGTTCGATCCGTGGGTTGGGAAGATTTCCCTGGAGGAGGAAATAGCAACCCACTCCAGTATTCTTGCCTGGGGAATCCTGTGGACGGAGGAGCCTGGTGGACTTCACAGTCCACGGGGTCACCAAGAGTTGGACACGACTGAACATGCAAGCAAAGACAAATCCTTGGCTGGGGAACAGACAGCTGCATGTTGAAGCTCCTCTGCTGCATTGTTCTCCAACAGAAATCCCAAGTGGGAGACTTCAAGTTGCAGGGTCTTAGTGTGTGCAACACAGGGTGCAGTGATTGAGGGAGTAAGATGAATGCTTTGTTCTCAACACCATGTTTAAAATAGGATATCAGTTACTGTCTGCTCTAGATCTTTCTTGCTTTATTTTTCCATTGCACTCCTCCATTTGATGCCCCACCACAGTGGTTCAGTTTCATAGCTTCTGTTTCTCCCCCTCCCTCCCAGTTTCCTTATAGGTCTGGACAGGTATATTTTAATAGACAAGCACATGGCTTACCAATGATCAGACACCTAATGAGTGTATAATCCAGAGGAATGGGAACTTGTTCTCTTACATGTCTTTTCAGAATATCAAGAAGTGTTTGATCTAAAAGCCAGGGTTCTTGATGAAACAAACCTGAATTCAAGTCTCAGGCCTTTCCCTTACTAACTGTGTGATTCTGGGAAGTTGCTAACTACTAGAACCTCCTTTTCTTCATGAGGGTTAAACAAGAAAGCATACAAGTGCTCTATGAAGCCCAGAGCCTGATGCACAGCAAGCATTCACACTTTAGAAGCTCTCTCTGGCATCACAGTTAACACAAAAAGTACCCTGCCCCTGGCAGATCTTGCCAACCAATCATAGTATGTACTACAGCTTGGCCTCGGAATACTTTCCAAAAGTAGATTTTAAGTAGTTACTACTAAGGGGTTGGCCTGGTCAACCTAGCAAAGTTATCAATACTTGTGTAAATATAAGGTATCCTGTTGTGGGGACAGTGGGGTAGGGTCAGCCAAGCCAGGAAAGGCTGGGACTAGAAGCCCACTCAAGGACAAGAAGGTGTGTTGGAACAAGAGGGAGGAGACAGACTTGGTACTGTGAATCAAAAGTATGAAGCCATATCCTTAAAAAACCAAAGACAGAGCTACTATGTGATCCAGAAACTCCACTCCTGGGCATATATTCAGAAAAGATGAAAACTCTAATTCAGAAGGATACATGAGATATATATGTATGAAAGTGAAAGTTGTTCAGTTGTGTCCAACTCTTTGTAACTCCACGGATTNGAATCAAAAGTATGAAGCCATATCCTTAAAAAACCAAAGACAGAGCTACTATGTGATCCAGAAACTCCACTCCTGGGCATATATTCAGAAAAGATGAAAACTCTAATTCAGAAGGATACATGAGATATATATGTATGAAAGTGAAAGTTGTTCAGTTGTGTCCAACTCTTTGTAACTCCACGGATTATACAGTCCATGGAATTCTCCAGGCCAGAATACTGTAGTGGGTAGCCTTTCCCTTCTCCAGGGGATCTTCCCAATCCAGGAATTGAACCCAGGTCTCCTGCATTGCAGGCAGATTCTTTACCAGCTGAGCTACAAGGGAAGCTCAAGAATACTGGAGAGGGTAGCCTATACCATCTCCAGCATATTTTCCCAACCCAGGAATTGAACAGGGGTCCCCTGCATTGCAGGTGGATTCTTCAGCAACTGAACTATCAGGGAAGCCTGATATTTATCTATATACCACATCAAAAAGAAGATGTGATATACAAGTTGAATTCAGTCACTCAGTTGTGTCCGACTCTTTGTGACCCCAAGGACTGCAGCATGCCAGGCCTCCCTGTCCATCACCAACTCCCAGAGTTTACCCAAACTCATGTTCATTGAGTTGGTGATACCATCCAACCATCTCATCCTGTCGTTCTCTTCTCCTGCCTTCAATCTTTTNCATGACAGTTCCAAGGCAATCAAAAGACCAGGGAGTAGGTGGTAGCCCAATTCCTGAAAAACTCCACCCTTTCTCCAAAATAGATGGAATAACCCTCCCACTCATTAGCATATTTTACCCAGCCTATAAAAACTAATCATGCCACGTTTTGTGGCTGCACTTGCCCTCTGCGATGGCCCACACTGTTTGTGGCATGTGCTTCTCTCTGAATCTAAATAAATTCACTTCTTACCTATCACTTTGTCTCTCACTGAATTCTTTCTGCGATGAGGCATCAAGAACCTGAGCTTCATTAGGTCCTGAAACCAGATACCATGGGTTTTGGTTGGGTTTGAGTTCCGGCACATGTGTTCAAGTCCCAGTCCAAGGTAAACAGTTTCAGTTAGACCAGAAATATCCAGATAAAGTGTCATGTTCTTTTATTTTTAGTTTATCTCAGGTCCTGAAGTGTTTAATTTTTCCTCTGACAGTGGGTTGTGCTGTGCACACTTATGCACGAAGACATGAGGGCACAGCACAGTTTCTACAAGTTCTGTTTTCACTCAAATTTCCAGAGGTGTTGTGAGCAGACATTAGAGGAAAAAGGCAGCTGAGTCAGTGCTATTCGTCCCAAAGGTCTTTGTGGTAGGCGAAAAAACAGCCCCTCAAAGATGTCTACGTCCTAATCTCTAATACCTGTGAATGTCACCTGCATGGAAAAGAGACTTTGTAGATGTGATTAAATCAAGGAACCTGACATGAGGAGATTATCCTGGACTATCCAGGTGGGCCAGTGAAGTCACCAGGGTTTTATTAGAGATAGGAGGGCCAGTCACGTTATGCTGCTGGTTTTGAAGATGGAGGAAGATTTCACAACCAAGGGATACAAGCAGCCTCTAGAAGTAGAAACAAAGGCAAGGAAGTAGCTTCTCCTCTAGAACCTCCAGAAGGAGTGTGGCCCTGTGCATACCTTGATTTCAGCTTCAGCTTCAGTTCAGTTCAGTTCAGTTCAGTCACTCGGTCATGTCCCACTCTTTGGGACCCCATGAATCACAGCATGCCAGGCCTCCCTGTCCATCACCAACTCCCAGAGCTTACCCAAACTCATGTCCATTGAGTCAGTGATGCCATCCAACCATCTCATTCTCTATCATCCCCTTCTCCTTCTGCCGTCAATCTTTCCCAACATTTCAGCTTAGTGAGAGTGATTCTTGACCTCTGACCCCCAGACTATTAAGATAATAAATTTGTGTTGTTTTGAGTCACTGCGTTTGTGGTGACATGTTAGAGCAGCAATGGGAAACAAGTACAGTCTTATTCAGGCTTGTAATTTTATCTTCTTTGGCACGTCCTGACATTCAGCGTTTACTCACGGGCTCTGAAAAGTTTCATACCAAAGACACCTCTTGGGTCCATCTCTATGTCATCATTTCATTCATTAACTCAAAAATGTTGGTGTAGCACAGTTGATTAAGACTCAACAAGGTTTGAACTTTATGGGCTTCCCCAGTGGCTCAGGGGTAAAAATTCACCTGTGTTGCAGGAAATGCTGGAGACTCGGATTCGATCCCTGGGTTGGGAAGATTCCCCTGGAGAAGGAAATGGCAACCCACTCCAGTATTCTTGCCTGGGAAATCCCATGGACAGAGGAGCCTGGTGGGGTCACAAAGAGTCAGATATGACTGAGCACACACAACCACTGGCATTTCTCAGTTCTGTGACATTGGGCAAGTTAGTTAATCACCCTGGGTTTCAATTTTCCCATCTTCGAAGTGGGGAAGGGTTTAGAAAATTATAGGCTTTGGCAGCCTGGATGGGAGGGGAGTTTGGGGAGGATGGATACATGACTCCCTTTGCTATTCACCTGAAACTATCACAGAATTGTTAGTTGACTATACCCCAATACATGGAGAAGGCAATGGCACCCCACTCCAATACTTTTGCCTGGAAATCCCATGGACAGAGGAGCCTGGCAGGCTGCAGTCCATGGGGTTGCGAAGAGTCAGACATGACTGAGCGACTTCGCTTTCACTTTTCACTTTTATGCATTAGAGAAGGAAANCTCAGTTCTGTGACATTGGGCAAGTTAGTTAATCACCCTGGGTTTCAATTTTCCCATCTTCGAAGTGGGAAAGGGTTTAGAAAATTATAGGCTTTGGCAGTCTGGATGGGAGGGGAGTTTGGGGAGGATGGATACATGACTCCCTTTGCTGTTCACCTGAAACTATCACAGAATTGTTAGTTGACTATACCCCAATACACGGAGAAGGCAATGGCACCCCACTCTAATACTTTTGCCTGGAAATCCCATGGACAGAGGAGCCTGGCGGGCTGCAGTCCATGGGGTTGCGAAGAGTCAGACATGACTGAGCGACTTCGCTTTCACTTTTCACTTTCATGCATTGGAGAAGGAAATGGCAACCCACTCCAGTGTTCTTGCCTGGAGAATCCCAGGGACCGGGGAGCCTGGTGGGCTGCAGTCTATGGTGTCGCACAGAGTCGGACACAACTGAAGNTCAGACATGACTGAGCGACTTCGCTTTCACTTTTCACTTTTATGCATTAGAGAAGGAAATGGCAACCCACTCCAGTGTTCTTGCCTGGAGAATCCCAGGGACCGGGGAGCCTGGTGGGCTGCGGTCTATGGTGTCGCACAGAGTCGGACACGACTGAAGCGACTTAGCAGCAACATACCCCAATACAAAGTGAAAAGTTAAAAATAAATAAATATTCACACACACACATGCACACACACACGTGTGTGCGTGTGCGTGTGTGTATATGACATTATGGCTTTTGGGCCAAACCCATCTTTCTGTCTCTTTTTACAAATACAGTTTACCTGTAACACAGCCATGTAATTTGTTTACATATTGTCTGTCTGTGGCTGCTTTCACACTATAACAGTGGAGTTGAGTAGTTGTGACAGAGATCATTTGGTTCATAGTACCTGAAATATTTACTATCTCACCCTTTGATAGAAAGCTTGCAGATCCCTGAAATAGAATAGATATTATCTACATCATGGCGTTTTAATGAAGATGAAGTTAGCCATGAACTCAGGAGGAGTTCTTGACACATGGTACGACGTTAGTAAATACTAGCTAGTGTTTTTAATATCATCATTATATGATTTATTATCATCACCATCATTATTGGGCAATTCAGCACCAACGTGACAGCATGCATTGTGGGTCCCCACTACCCCTGCTCTCACCGCTGGGAATGACTCCTCCTTGAGTCTGAACTACAGGGTTTCTCCTGGAGTNTTGTTTACATATTGTCTGTCTGTGGCTGCTTTCACACTATAACAGTGGAGTTGAGTAGTTGTGACAGAGATCATTTGGTTCATAGTACCTGAAATATTTACTGTCTCACCCTTTAATAGAAAGCTTGCAGATCCCTGAAATAGAATAGATATTATCTACATCATGGCATTTTTATGAAGTTAGCCATGAACTCAGGAGGAGTTCTTGACACATAATAAGACCTTAGTAAATACTAGCTAGTGTTTTTAGTATCATCATTATATGATTTATTATCATCACCATCATTATTGGGCAATTCAGCACCAACGCAACAGCAGACATTGTGGGTCTCCACTACCCCTGCTCTCACCGCTGGGAATGACTCCTCCTTGAGTCTGAACTACAGGGTTTCTCCTGGAGTTCCCTCTATCCACACCAACTCCCACTTCCAGGTTTGGGGCTGCCTTTAGCTTAGACCAGGGGAGACAGGAGGGGGAAATATAATGAACTCACTGGGGATTTGAGGGTACTTTGAAATCTGTTTTCTCCCCTAATCCGCCTACCACTCTTTACAGAATCCGTGAATGATTGCCCCATGCAATCTGTATTCAGTGGAAGAAACAGGTAGCGTGTGCTTATTCCATCTTACCTGAAACTAGAACCTCTCAATGCAGTTTAGTATCATAAATTCTAAGGCAAGATGCTAATTATTTCTGGGATTATTAAAAAATAGTATGACTTGGTCCCTGTCTTAAAAAAGTTTAATGGAGGGATTTCCCTGGTAGTCCAGTGGTTAAGAATTTGCCTTTCAATGCAAGGTCGAAGGTTCAATCCCTGGTGAGGGAACTAAAATCCCACATGCCAAGAGACAGCTAAGCTTGAGTGCCACAGCTAGAGAAGCTCATGCAAGGCAAGGAAAAGCCCACACTTTCCAAGGAAGACCCAGTGCAGCCAAAAAAAACAAAGCTTGGTGGAAGGTAAGAGGTCAGGATAATCCCCACGTCTGAGTTTGGTCTTTTTTTTTCTTTCCCTGTGTATATGTGGGGAAAGAGTGAAGAGTGGGTTGAGTTCTCAGCCAAATGAAACTAGTAGGGAGCAGGTTAGGATTAGGGCTGTAGTCCATGGGGTCACAAAAGAGTCAGACACGACTTAGTGACTAAACAACAACACAATGAGCACCCAACCTTCTCCAAAGTAGGGTTCTCTAGTCAAAAGCTGTATTTTCAAGTGCGGCTTAGACTGGGAGGCTCCAGCAAGGCTTTGGGTTCATTTCTGTTTGAAAACAGAAGGACAGTGTCTCTGTTCTTTTGGAATAGAATGGGCCTGAGAGAGGCCTTGACTGGGCTGTTTCAGCAGCAAACCTTGCATACTAGCTTACCTCGCAGGTTCACCGAGAGAAAAAGCAGAGCATGACTATCGTTTATATCTCACAGTAAGTTGGCCCACTATTAAACACAGCGCAGTTAGCATTTAATCTCTAATCAGATTGGCAATTCTCCTTCCCTTTGGGGAGGAGCTTGTCATAAACTGGAGAGAGGAATAAGAAATGTTATTGGACACTCCTTTATCTATGGGAGAATTTGACTTCCCAAAAGGGATGAAAGTGATTTTGTACATTTGAACAGAGAAACTCTAAAGGATATTAACCCATGTTAATACTTCCTGGATTTATGGTAGTAAACATAAATGAACGTCTGTTCCCCAGGCAATTTTGAACAGAGTCCAAACTTCCTCTTTAATACCTATGCTTGCCCAGAATTGTTTTCATAAAAGAGTGACAAACACATCCCTTGGTTGGTTTTCTCAAAAGCCCTCAAGTGAACTTAATCTCCCCTGCAGGTCTCGTCAGAGACAGTTGAAACCTTTAAGCGTTTCTGGAGCTCCTCATGGCCAAGCTGAGGACAATTTGCGCAACAGAATAAATAATGATAGTGATTGATTATAATGCATAAAACAAGACAAATATCCAAGAATCCATATTGATGTTAATAAACAATTGAGTAAATAACGAGAGAGAGAGAGAGAACTGCTCTTCCTTATGGACTACCAGTTAAAGAATGGAGAAGGAATGACTGAAATAGAAAAACCACTCTTTTGCAAACACGTCTGTAATAGTTGTTTCAAGTACCATCAGTGGATGGTAAAATCAGCAGTGAAGATATCATGAGAAACAGATATTTGTACAGTTTCCTTCTCAAGATATTCTTAATGTAAAAGGAAAATAGTAACTTTTATTTATTTTTTTAAAGACTTTTTTTTTTTTTTGATGTGGACTACTTTTAAGATCTTCATTGAATTTGTTACAATATTGTTTCTGTTTTCTGTTTTGGTTTTTTGGCTTCAAGGCGTGTGGGATCTTAGCTGCCCAACCAGGGATGGAACCCACACCCTTTGGATTGGAAGGCTAAGTCTTAACCACTGGACCACCAGGGAAACCCCAAATAGTAACTTTTAAAAGTATAAACCTGGTAGATATCCCTTTAACCAATTGATCAAAGTTAACATCACCACAATAAGACATACAGATATCAGGTACCTCCTGGTCTGGTGCACTAAGAAGGTTGAACTTCTGAATTCTTGCCCCCAAAATGCATAAACTCAACTAATCATGAGAAAGATGAGACGAATTCAACCTGAGAGATATCCTACAAAATAAAGGACTCTATTGTACACTTTCATAAAAGTCTGAATAACTTTTCAAAATTGAGGAGACCAGGAGACATGACAGCTAACTGTAACATGGGATCCTGGCTTGGCTCCTGAACCAGAAAAAGGACATAGGTAGAACAATTGGTGAAATTCAAATAAGATCTATGGATTAGTTAGTTTTATTGTATTAGTGTCAATGTTCTAGTTTTAACAATTTTATTATAGTTGTATAAAATGATGAAATTTGGGGAAGCTGAGTGTAGGGGATATGAAACTCCTTGTACATACAGTCCATGGTATTCTCCAGGCCAGAACACTGGAGTGGGTAGCCTTTCTCTTCTCCAAGGGATCTTTCCAACCCAGGAATCGAACCCAGGTCTCCTGCACTGCAGGCGGATTATTTACCAGCTGAGCCACAAGGGAAGCCCTTCTTAAAGTCTAAAATTGTTTTAAAATTAAAAGTTAGAAAATAAAGTCTTTCTGAATTCTGTGAAGATATTCCTTCACCTTTAGATTTATGCAATGAAGTAGGGCAGAAATTATACAGAAGATAAAAATTTGGTAATGACATTAAATATTTTATAGCATATATTAGGTACATAATTTGTAATTGATGAAACATAGTCTATAGGTTCATTTTAAAACAAATTTGGATATTAAACCTTTAATTAGGAATTTAATGCCTTAATATGATTTTAAATCTGTGAAGAAACAATTTTAAGCTTACATAATTTTGACTTAAGCCACTGTTTCTAGAAAAGCAATCCTCTGCAAAACTAGGAATGGTCCACAAATGAATTACATTTATCAGAGACTGAGTACTGACCATCTTGATTTTTTTCCTTTCTGATTACAAATCATCACTGATTTCGATAGATAAAGTTAATTGCAGCTAAAGTGTGGCCATCATACTGAAGGACTTTGGGGCATATGCAAGAATGCTTTGATTAAAAACAATGGAAAAGAAAGACAAAACCTAATTCAGTTCTGGCTTCTGAGAATAATTTTTAATCTGAAGATCTCAGAATCAACAGGGACATTCTTTGGGAAGATTCATTACCTGAAAGGACACTTTGTTCATTCAGGAGCACGTATTACAAGAACCAAGGAAGACGTATGAGAACATGCATGACTCTCCAAAAGGAAATGATATTGGGCATAGATGTTATTCCCGTCTGATTTGCATGACGAATGTATTCCCAGATCCTATGCTGCGGAATACCAATCTATTGATTTTGGGAAGCACAGAGCCCTTAGTAATGGGTAACAGAGATGGAAATAGTGTGATTGTGCGTGTAATGGTCAGTGTGTATGGAGGTGGAAGTCACTTGCAAATACTCAGGTGAATTAGTGAATTTTGTAAAACTGCTGGTTTATTTTCTTGGGCAACACTAATCATGAGTAGAAGCTAACTTACAGAGTGCTTGCTCCCTGTTAGGCTCTGTGCTGCACACTTTCTGCGTAATTCATGTAATCATCAGTGCAACCTGACAGGGTAGATACTAATGGAGAGCTCTACTTTACAGATGAGGAAACTGAGATCTGGCAGTAACTTAACTTGCCAAGTGGGTAAATCTGGGCGGCCTGGCTCTAGAGTTATGCTTTTAGCTACTGTACTATATTTAATGTAGGGCTTCCCAGGTGGCACACTGGTGAAGGGTCCACCTGCAAGTGCAGGAGATGTGGGTTTGATTCCTGGGTTGGGAAGATCCCCTGGAGAAGGAAATGGCTCCTCACTCCAGTATTCTTGCCTGGAAAGTCCCATGGACACAGGAGCATGGTGGGCTACAATCCATGGGTCACAAAAGAGTTGGGCATGACTGAGAGAGTGAACACGCATACTTAATGTAGTTTAGGATTTTGCTTCTTTGGTTTATTATGTTCACTTTTCTCTTCTGACAACATGCTAGTGATATTCTGTTGGTTCTGGATATATAGTAAGTACAATCAGCATTTTATAAGCACTTTATAAAAATTAAATCATTTAATTCCCATTAGTAACTGGTGTGTGAATTTCAATGTCTGTTTTGCAAACTGGGGTTAAGTAAAAGTCTTAAGTCCCTAGCAATTAATTAGCCAAGGTGAGAGTAGCTATTAGATAGACAGAACTTCTATTCTTCCCTCTCCCCTCACTTTTTTTTTTTGCATGTGGGATTATACTTCCCCCACCAAGGACTCAACCCAAGCCGCCAGCATTGGGAGTGCACAGTCTTAACCAGTGGATGGTCAGAGAAGTCTTCAGAGCTCCTGTTCTTTTTTCCTTATTTTTTTGGCTGCATCTCTTGACATACAGGATGTTAGTTCCCCGACCATGCACCAAACCCTCGCACATTGGGAACATGGAGTCTTAGCCACTGGACTACCAGGAAAATTCCCAGGGCTCTGATTCTTAAACACTGCTCTGTGCTAACTTGGGAGGATGTGGCAGATTGCTTTTCCTCACAACCCAAGTTTGTTCTCCCCCTTCTTCCCTATTGTGGAATTTAGGGTGAATAACAGGCCCCTCTGTAGGGGCTTTGTTAACCAGATGCCCTTGAAGTTAGATTTGGCCATTCAACTAAGCTCTAGCCAATGGAATGTAAGCAGAGGCGAGTCTTCAATTTCTATCAAAAAATTGGCCAGACTTCTCTCTTTCCTGTGGGGGAAAGCAGAGTTGCCAAGCTGGTCTGGATCTGCTGGACGATGATACCAAATTTGTTCTGACTGAGGGTAAGTCATAGCCCTTAAACAACTATTCTCTCCTGCATCATCTGAAGTATTCTAATGAGAAATGTTTCCTGCCTTCTGGCAAAGATGTTTTCTTTTTTTTCTTACAGCAGCTCCACTTCGACCACAACATCAAATGGTTCAATAGTCATGTACCAGAACCGAATATAATATTCCAAGCAGTCACCTATGAATTCAGGATCTAAGCATTCTGAGAACAACTGCTGCCTAGAGATGTTCTAGGTTCATTAGTTCGTGGACAGAAATATTGCTGTTCATTCGACTGTGATTTCCCAATGACCTGTGTAGCTTTTATCATGTATCCGTTAAAAATTATGGGGCAGAATACTATTTAATGACACAGAAGGGGAGATGTTCATGATATTTTTCAAGTGAAAAAAGTGCCTTCCAAAATGATAGGTCAAGTATGACCCCTGGTTTATAATAGTAGATCTCATTACGTTGAGTAATTACAGATTTTTATTTCCTCTTTGACTTATTTGTCTTACAATATATTTTTTCAATAAAATCATATTATTTTATTAAAAAATTTAAAAGATGAAATAAAGGCGGAATGTACAGTATATATCTGTGTATTTGAATGTGTGTATATGTGCTGTGCTGAGCTAAGTTGCTTCAGTCGTGTAGAGCTCTTTGCAACTCTATGGACTATAGCCCACCAGGCTCCTCTGTCCATGGGATTCTCCAGGCAAGAACACTGGAGTGGGTTGCCATTTCCTTCTCCAGGGGATCTTTCCCACTCAGGGATCAAACCTGTGTCTCTTATGTCTCCTGCAATGGGAGGCACGTTCTTTATCACCAGTGCCACCTGGGAAGCCCCATTTGTGTATCTCTGTGTGTGTGTGTGTGTATATATATATATATATGTGTGTATGTATATGTATATAGCAGCTCTTTATGGAAAAAATTATATATATAAAATTATGTATGTAATGTATATGCAATTATGTGTATTTACATGTGTATGTATATATACACCTGTGTGAAACAGAGATGCTCTAACAAGTTAAACTNATGTATCTGTGTGTGTGTGTGTATATATGTATATGTATATAGCAGCCCTTTATGGAAAAAATTATATATATAAAATTATGTATGTAATATATATGCAATTATGTGTATTTACATGTGTATGTATATATACACCTGTGTGAAACAGAGATGCTCTAACAAGTTAAACTGAAAAATATCCTGGCTTAGAGAACCAGAGTTTCAGTTCTTGCTCATGTAACGGAGCAGAGAGCAGATTCCAAGGTGGCTGGTGGGGGCTCACTCCCTGCAGTCATTCAAGGGCTCAGGCTGACAAAGGCTATGCCGCATTGAACAAGTGGCTTTCAGGTCACCAGAGTCATCTTCATTCCCACCAGCAGGAATGAAGAAAGAGCACAGAGAAATGCACATGGCAGGTTTTTTAGGGTCAGGCACACATTCTACTCACATTCCATTGGCTAGAACTCAGTCTTGCCACATCCAACCATGCCCTGTCGTCATTAACCTAAGACGTAATATCATAGTTCCCAGTTATTCACTCAGGTTGAATAAATAATTGAACAATATGACTTTTTATTTCTCNCAGAGTCATCTTCATTCCCACCAGCAGGAATGAAGAAAGAGCACAGAGAAATGCACATGGCAGGTTTTTTAGGGTCAGGCACACATTCTACTCACATTCCATTGTCTAGAACTCAGTCTTGCCACATCCAACCATGCATGCCCTGTCGTCATTAACCTAAGACGTAATATCATAGTTCCCAGTTTATTCACTCAGGTTGAATAAATAATTGAACAATATGACTTTTTATTTCTCATTGTTAGGTTATTTTTTGGTTCAAACTTAGTGCTGCTAAAAGATAATTTATCAATTTTCCTGTCAATTTTTTTTTCTATAAAGAGTGGGAATAAGAATCTTCTCTCCCCAAAGATTCAGGACTTAGCCTGTTGTACTTTAGCTTTGTAACGATCATATTGATTCACTTTGGTATTATGTTCTAACTAAATTTCATTTCAGAACAAGTGGCACCTATTATTTACAGGTCAGGAAAATAGTTGACATTCAGTCCTGTCTCTGGGATGAAACTAANAAAGATTCAGGACTTAGCCTGTTGTACTTTAGCTTTGTAACGATCATATTGATTCACTTTGGTATTATGTTCTAACTAAGTTTCATTTCAGAACAAGTGGCACCTATTATTTACAGGTCAGGAAAATAGTTGACATTCAGTCCTGTCTCTGGGATGAAACTAATGAATTGTGAGATTGGGTCATGGTGAATAAATTACTCTGAAACTGTGGAATTCAGATGTTTGATATTTTCTTTTTTGAATCTCGGTTTGCTCTCTGTGACTCCCTGCTGTTTGCCTTTTGATTTTATTGACTGTATGAAATAAGCTCTTTGCATCCTCATCTCCACCCTCTTCTTTTCTAACCTCTCCTCAAGTAAAAGGGTAGTTTGTTAAATACTGAATATAATCCAAAGAATCAAGTGAGATTGATTTCCTTGAGTGATGGTCACAATAAATTTCTTCTGATCAAGGGTAACTCCTAACTCCTTAAGCAGCCTCTCCCTCTCACCCAGTCTGAAATATTCTGATGACAGAAATGTCTTCTGCATTCTGATCATGTTATTCTGATATTGAAAGAAAGGAAGCAGTTAGGAGACGTGAAATTCTGAATCAGGAGAGTAAGAGTGATGGATGAATAGCCTTGAAGCTTTAAGAATTAAAGTTAGGAAAAATGAAAGATTATGAACAATGTTTTGAAAGCTAATTCACGTCTCAGAGGACAGTGAAAAAAAGAACCAAGATCTGAAATGTATGGATGTGAGAGTGGGACCAAAAAGAAGGTTGAGGGCCGAAGAATTGATGCCTTCTAACTGTGGTGCTGAAGAAGACTCTTGAGAGTCCTTTTGACTGCAAGGAGAGCAAACCAGTCAATTTTAAAAGAAATCAACCCTGAATATTCATTGGAAGGACTGATGCTACAGCTGAAGTTCCAACACTTTGGCCGCTTGATGTGACGAGCTGGCTCATTGGGAAAGACCTTGATGCTGGGAAAGATGGAAGGCAAAAGGTGAGATGGTGAGATAGTATCCTTGACTCAGTGGACATAAATTTGAGCACACTCTAAGAGGTAGTGGAGAACAGAGGAGCCTGGTATGCTACAGTCCATGGAGTCAAAAAGAGTTGAACACGACTTAACCACTGGACGATAATAACTGAAATGTATGGTTTAAATGAATAGAACTGCTTGTAAAAGTGGGTTTTCCAGCACTCACGAATCTATCAAGTCTTGTCCTTCTTTTCAACATATCCCCCTCCATCATTCATAAGTTCTCTTTCTTTTCTCTCCTTCTCCGTTCCTTGACTTTCTTACCTATTCCTTTCACACACCTGTTTTTTCCTGGTACCATCCTCAACTCTCTACACCTCTTTCTCACACCTTAAGGTAGCCACAAGATGGAATGGTATAATCTAAAATACATACATTTATTTACAAATAATTTTAAGCTCTAAATGTCAGTGTCCACATTAGGATCTGGGCATCCAAAGATGAACAAGGTATAGTAATAATTCCTGATCTCAAATAACTCATAGTCTATTTGGTCAAATGCTTCCACTCTTTGGGAGTCTGAAAGGCAAAAAAGATAATTTTACCAAGGAAAAGCTTTCCTGATTCTCCCTGGCAAATAAGAGGACACTTGGGTCTTAACAGATAATTAAGATTTTCCCAAGTAGAAGAGGAAGGAAGACACTTTCAGGCAGGGGGAACAGCATATAAACTCTTTTTTATTTTTCTTTGAAAAGAGATTTCCCAGTACTGAATGAATTTCTTCAAGAATTATTGAAGAGAAAGTATTTCCTTTCTTATCTATTCTGAGATGTGTTACACTGACTAGTGATGTCAAAGCAAGATTTTCCTATCTATAACCCAGTTATTTAGAATTTCTATCTCTTGAGAACACAGCTGAACATCAAGCAATAAGCAGACAAAGATATCAGGGTAGCCAAGGGTTTCATTGCAAAGTGCCTCTGCTTAATGAAGAACCATTCAGTCAGAGCCTCTTTCTGGTTATTACAGACATCGTTCTAACAAAGCAAACCAGACAGTCGTATAGGGTGAGATCAGAGAAAGACCTGAGAGTTAGAGGGCTATTTCAGGTAGACTTACTAGTGTTGTTGTTTAGTCACTAAGTTGTGTCTGACTCTTTTTGCAACCTTGTGAACTGTAGCCTGCCAGGCTCCTCTTATCCATAGGATTTCCCAGGCAAGAATACTGGAGTGGGTTGCCATTTCTTTCTCCAGGGGACCTTCCTGTCCCAGGGATTGAATCCATATCTCCTGCACTGGCAAGCAAATTCTTTACCACTGAGCCACCAGGAAAGCCCTTACTAGGAGCAGTAAAAAGTAATGGCTAAAACCCTGAAAATCTGAAAAGAATTATAAAAACTAGCAGTGGGTTCCGAAGCTCCAGTCACAGCTGCCCTGAAACCACTGCGTGAGAAGGCAAAGAAGCGGGCCTGCTGTGGTCAGCTCTGCAGTTAGCTAGTTGCACTGATGTTTTCAGTGATGATAATGGGTCATTTACAAAGGAGGTTAAATTCAGTTCCATGTGCTCTGGCTTAGAGAGCAGCTTATGATTCATTTTAGAAAAACTGCCACCTAAGGTAGCTAAAATTTTCTTTTGAAATTTATTGCTGTATCCTAAAATAGTCTGCTCTATTAATTCTTTGCAAGGTTTTCTGATTTTACTATATATTCCTTAAAATCACTACTACTTACATTTTGCCTTTAAAAGAAAACCTATCTTTAAAAAGAAAACTCTTTTAACTGTCTTTACAACTTAAATCAA
Organism: Neotragus moschatus; assembly: GCA_006410615.1. Lineage (NCBI taxonomy): Eukaryota > Metazoa > Chordata > Mammalia > Artiodactyla > Bovidae > Neotragus > Neotragus moschatus. The sequence goes on from SJYA01001801.1 coordinate 377,333, forward strand.
GCAGTTAGCTGGCAGGGTCAGGGAAAGATACAGGCACAGAGCCTTCTTCCTGCCCGTCGGAGTCACCACCAAGCCTGGGTCTGCACAGAGATGCGCAGGACCATGCTGCCTAGGAGAAGGGTAACATTCTAGGGGAAGGACCACATTAAACCAGATAGTTCAGTATTTAATTTCAAATGAAAAGTTAAAGCATGTTCAAAGCCCTGTTTACATTTAGCCACCATTTGTTTATATAAAAGAATCACTGGCAGGCAGCCATCTTGGATGAGACTGAATCCCTGAGGCCTTGGCATGGCCACTTCTGAATATGTTGCTGAAGATCAGAGCCTCCTTGACCACTTCTTTCTGGATTGTTCTCTGCTGCTCAGTCTTTTGACTTGACTAACTTCAGGGACATGCAACCCATATTTGGGGCTTCCCTGGTGGCTCAGATGGTAAAGAATTTGCCTGCAATGAGGGAGACNACTCTAAGAGGTAGTGGAGAACAGAGGAGCCTGGTATGCTACAGTCCATGGAGTCAAAAAGAGTTGAACACGACTTAACCACTGGACGATAATAACTGAAATGTATGGTTTAAATGAATAGAACTGCTTGTAAAAGTGGGTTTTCCAGCACTCACGAATCTATCAAGTCTTGTCCTTCTTTTCAACATATCCCCCTCCATCATTCATAAGTTCTCTTTCTTTTCTCTCCTTCTCCGTTCCTTGACTTTCTTACCTATTCCTTTCACACACCTGTTTTTTCCTGGTACCATCCTCAACTCTCTACACCTCTTTCTCACACCTTAAGGTAGCCACAAGATGGAATGGTATAATCTAAAATACATACATTTATTTACAAATAATTTTAAGCTCTAAATGTCAGTGTCCACATTAGGATCTGGGCATCCAAAGATGAACAAGGTATAGTAATAATTCCTGATCTCAAATAACTCATAGTCTATTTGGTCAAATGCTTCCACTCTTTGGGAGTCTGAAAGGCAAAAAAGATAATTTTACCAAGGAAAAGCTTTCCTGATTCTCCCTGGCAAATAAGAGGACACTTGGGTCTTAACAGATAATTAAGATTTTCCCAAGTAGAAGAGGAAGGAAGACACTTTCAGGCAGGGGGAACAGCATATAAACTCTTTTTTATTTTTCTTTGAAAAGAGATTTCCCAGTACTGAATGAATTTCTTCAAGAATTATTGAAGAGAAAGTATTTCCTTTCTTATCTATTCTGAGATGTGTTACACTGACTAGTGATGTCAAAGCAAGATTTTCCTATCTATAACCCAGTTATTTAGAATTTCTATCTCTTGAGAACACAGCTGAACATCAAGCAATAAGCAGACAAAGATATCAGGGTAGCCAAGGGTTTCATTGCAAAGTGCCTCTGCTTAATGAAGAACCATTCAGTCAGAGCCTCTTTCTGGTTATTACAGACATCGTTCTAACAAAGCAAACCAGACAGTCGTATAGGGTGAGATCAGAGAAAGACCTGAGAGTTAGAGGGCTATTTCAGGTAGACTTACTAGTGTTGTTGTTTAGTCACTAAGTTGTGTCTGACTCTTTTTGCAACCTTGTGAACTGTAGCCTGCCAGGCTCCTCTTATCCATAGGATTTCCCAGGCAAGAATACTGGAGTGGGTTGCCATTTCTTTCTCCAGGGGACCTTCCTGTCCCAGGGATTGAATCCATATCTCCTGCACTGGCAAGCAAATTCTTTACCACTGAGCCACCAGGAAAGCCCTTACTAGGAGCAGTAAAAAGTAATGGCTAAAACCCTGAAAATCTGAAAAGAATTATAAAAACTAGCAGTGGGTTCCGAAGCTCCAGTCACAGCTGCCCTGAAACCACTGCGTGAGAAGGCAAAGAAGCGGGCCTGCTGTGGTCAGCTCTGCAGTTAGCTAGTTGCACTGATGTTTTCAGTGATGATAATGGGTCATTTACAAAGGAGGTTAAATTCAGTTCCATGTGCTCTGGCTTAGAGAGCAGCTTATGATTCATTTTAGAAAAACTGCCACCTAAGGTAGCTAAAATTTTCTTTTGAAATTTATTGCTGTATCCTAAAATAGTCTGCTCTATTAATTCTTTGCAAGGTTTTCTGATTTTACTATATATTCCTTAAAATCACTACTACTTACATTTTGCCTTTAAAAGAAAACCTATCTTTAAAAAGAAAACTCTTTTAACTGTCTTTACAACTTAAATCAAGCAGTTAGCTGGCAGGGTCAGGGAAAGATACAGGCACAGAGCCTTCTTCCTGCCCGTCGGAGTCACCACCAAGCCTGGGTCTGCACAGAGATGCGCAGGACCATGCTGCCTAGGAGAAGGGTAACATTCTAGGGGAAGGACCACATTAAACCAGATAGTTCAGTATTTAATTTCAAATGAAAAGTTAAAGCATGTTCAAAGCCCTGTTTACATTTAGCCACCATTTGTTTATATAAAAGAATCACTGGCAGGCAGCCATCTTGGATGAGACTGAATCCCTGAGGCCTTGGCATGGCCACTTCTGAATATGTTGCTGAAGATCAGAGCCTCCTTGACCACTTCTTTCTGGATTGTTCTCTGCTGCTCAGTCTTTTGACTTGACTAACTTCAGGGACATGCAACCCATATTTGGGGCTTCCCTGGTGGCTCAGATGGTAAAGAATTTGCCTGCAATGAGGGAGACCTGGGTTTGATCCCGGGTCAGGAAGATCCCCTGGAGAAGGAAATGGCAACCCACTCCAGGATTCTTGCCTGGAAAATCCTACGGACAGAGGAGCCTGGTGGCCTACAGTCCTCAGGGTTGCAAAGAGTTGGACACGCTTGAGCGACTAGCACTTTCACTTTCATACAACACATATTTATTTGGTGCTCTGTAGGAGAAACAGGCAAGGAAACGGGTCAGGGCAGAGAAGAAAGAGGCATTTGTCTTGTCCCTCCAAGAGTTTGGTGGGGAGCAAAGGATGTTCACAGAGAATTCAGGTCAGGGTATAAGGTGAAGAGTGTGATAAAAACTACAAACAAAATGGTATTGCAAGCATTGGTGGAGTGAGATTATTTTCAGCCCAGCAGTCAGTGGCTTAGGGGTTGAATCAGGGAAGATTTTGTAAATGAAGAATATAGAAGCTTAGTCTTAAGGATAGGTATGATTTCAAAGAGGAAAGATGATAGGAAGACTTCTCTGGGTGATAGAGGGGACAGTGTGTGTGAAAGCATGGGGTTAAGAAAGCATATTATTATCAGAGGCTTCCCTGGTGGCTCAGTGGTAAAGAATCCACCTGCCAATGCAGAAGAGATGGGTTTGATCCCTGGGTGGGGAACATCGCATTTGCCGCAGAGCAACTACTGAGCCTGTGCTCTAGAGTTGGTGAGTCCTAACCACTGAACTCACATGTTGTGGCTACTGAGCCCATGCACCCGAGAGCCCAAGCTGCCCAACAAGAGAAACCCCCACAAGAAGCCTGTGCACCGCAATTAGAGAGTAGCCCCCACTTGCAGCAACTAGAGAAAACCCTCCCACAGCAACGAAGACCCGGCACAGCCAAAAAAATAAATGAATAAATCTTTAAGAAAGGACACATTAGGTTTCAAGAATCAGGTTTTGAAGTGTGCAAAGATGGAGAGGGACTGGTATCAGAAAGAACCCTAGGTGGGGAGCCTGGAGCTAGGCTGTGCGGGTGCTATGCCTCGGGCTTCACCTGTGGGCAGTGAGATGTGGGGGAGGGACACTTTGTGGCGCCTGCATTATAGCCAGTGTTGCCGCCCAAAGTGGAAAAGCATCTGCTCCTTCCACGTGGTCGGAGAAAGCTGGAGCTGGGAGCTGGAGGCTCAGAGCAAGAAGTGAGAAAGAGCAAAACAAATATTGCACAGCCACACATATATGTGGAATCTAGAGAAATGGTATAGACAGACCTATCTCCAAGCCAGGAGTAGGAATGCAGACGTCGAGGATGAGTTTGTGGACGTGGTCGAGGGGAGGGGAGAGTGGGGCCAGCTGGGAGAGCAGCACTGACATATATACTACCAGGGAGAAAGCAGATAGCTAGTGGGAACCTGCTGCAAAGCATAGGAAGCTCAGCTAGGTGCCCTGTGATGGCCTAGAGGGGTGGGATGGGATAGGGGAGGGCGGGGATATATGTATGCATATGGCATACATATATATATATACACACACACATATACATACATACATATACAGATTCACATCACTGTATAGCAGAAACGGACACAACATTGTAAAGCAATTATATTTCAATTTTTCAAAAAGAAGAAGCTCTCTCAAGCACCCCTGCCTCTCAAGCCTCCCTTCCATCTCTTGAGGCCCATGGCTGAAGACCCCATGGTCTGGGTGATCCAGCACGGCCTGTGCTCAGCTTCTGCGAAGCCCCTTCTCCATTACAATGTGCCCTCCACCCCAGGAACACAATCACCTTCATTCTTGAGCCCCATCAACACTGGCCTCTTTGACCACTACCTTAGGGTCTTTTGCTTCATGAATGAACTGATTTCAGCCCCCCAGCCTCGAACTAGATATAAACTCCTGGAAGGCACGAATCAGTTCTTTTGCTTCTTTTGTTTACCCCTATTTGGTGACAGGTGCATAGTAGGCTTGCAAGAAGAAGGTCTTATTTTTTATACCAGCCCACTTTCCTCCCCACAAAATAGCTGAAGATAGAATATTAATATAGCAAACTACTTAATCCTTTAAAGATTCCCAAGAAGAAAGCTATAGTTGTCAAATAACTTAGATGGTTTTCCTTCAATTAGCAGCTTTGATTGCATGCATATTTGTAGATTTCTGTTCAAGGTATAGAAGTCCCCAGAGTGCCAGTGGCTGCTTACACCCACTTCTTGGCCAATATTTTTTACCAAGCCCTGAGTCATAGCTCTGAAATCAATTCTGCCCTTTACTGCAAAATCATTACAGGGCCAAGAAAAATGATCCTTGCTGTTTAATCAGCGAGGGTGCTGGAAAATCAGGAGACATTGATACTGTACCATGTGATAAAGGTCTGAATGAAGTAAGCCACCAAAGACGTGAAGGATGTGATCATGTTCAATCTCAAGCCTGGCTCTAAAATGAACTCAAAGGAAATGGTGTTCTGATGCATTCTGTGTAATGCACAAAATCACAAATTTTTTGCACATTCAATTTCTCTCAGAGTCTTTTAAATCTTTCTTACCCAAATAAAAAGAACATTCTAAAGGTGAAGCGTGTGATCATAAGAAACTGAACCTAGGTATAAAATGATGGCAATCTACTGCCAAGTTTTTTGGTGTGCTCTCTTCCTTAGTTTAAAAAATGAAGTTGGATTCCAAGAAAATGATGAGAGAGCAAAGATAAAATATTCCCCATGCAATCAGAAAAATCACAGAACTGAGGAGACTCCAGTAGGAAGACATCACTGTTCTTGCTGTATCATACAAGCCAACAGCTATAAGACTAAGGCTCAGGAAAGATGTGAATTCAAGAGCTGTGGGGAGGAAATGGATCATTTCTTCATCTTTTCTTGGAGACTCTGGTGCCTTTACTGGAGACCCTAAATGAAAGCTTGGTCACCAATTCCCAACTTCAGTATGTCAGAGCCAGGATGGAAGGGACCACAAGACATGAAGCCTGATGTTTTAAATAAGGACCTGCTTCTGGCCTCTTTATTTGGGGGTAGTTTTGGGGCCTGTAGAATCAGAACCTCTAAGCCCATGGTCAGACTACAACTCCTTCAGGTTCATGGGATTTCCTGCTGTTTGCATCATGAGTTACTGAGATCAGAGCCCTCTTTACCAACCATGGCAAATAGATGGGGAAACAGTGTCAGACTTTATTTCTCGGGGCTCCAAGATCACTGCAGATGTTGATTGCAGCCATGAAATTAAAAGACACTTACTCCTTGGAAGGAAAGTGATGACCAACCTAGATAGCATATTCAAAAGCAGAGACACTACTTTGCCAACAAAAGTNATGGGGAAACAGTGGAAACAGTGTCAGACTTTATTTTGGTGGGCTCCAAAATGACTGCAGATGGTGATTGCAGCCATGAAATTAAAAGACACTTACTCCTTGGAAGGAAAGTGATGACCAACCTAGATAGCATATTCAAAAGCAGAGACACTACTTTGCCAACAAAAGTCCTTCTAGTCAAGGCTATGGTTTTTCCAGTGGTCATGTATGGATGTGAAAGTTGGACTGTGAAGAAAGCTGAGTGCCAAAGAATTGATGCTTTTGAACTGTGGTGTTGGAGAAGACTCTTGAGAGTCCCTTGGACTGCAAGGAGATCCAACCAGTCCATTCCAGAGGAGATTAGTCCTGAGTATTCTTTGCAAGGATTGATGCTAAAGCTGAAACTCCAATACTTTGGTCACCTGATGCAAAGAGCTGGCTCATTGGAAAAGACTCTGATGCTTGGAGGGATTGGGGGCAGGAGGAGAAGTGGATGACAGAGGATAAGATGGCTGGATGGCATCACCGACTCAATGGACATGAGTTTGACTAAACTCTGGGAGTTGGTGATGGACAGGGAGGCCTGGCGTGCTGTGATTCATGGGGTCACAAAGAGTCGGACACGACTGAGCAACTGAACTGAACTGAACTGAACTTTCTGGATTGTTCCCATCAATCACTCTCTTGCTTTGACTAACTTAGGGCCATGGAACGAATACTCATTTAGTACTCTGGGTCACACATACTAGGAACTGGGTTGGGGGGAACTAAGATGAATAAGATGGTTTTTTGTTTGTTTTTGCCCCTGGGTAGGTTTGGAGTTGGGGATGGGAAAGGATGATCGCAGAGAATTCTGTACAAATACCTCTGTAACTAACCCTCTTAGCCTATGCATGCCCTCTTGCTGGGCCAGTGGAGATACTCTCTTTGGGTATCGTGGCCATGGAGCCCATGGAGAGAGAGGCACAGTAGGGTGACCAGGGAGTTTGTTTATTTCCCCTCCTTGACAATAAGGTACTAATCTTGTTTATCTTTATTGGTCTAGATCTGTGGGCAGTGACTGCACATACTACTCTCTCAGCAATTATTTGCAGTTGCTTTTAATAATAACGGGGCTGCAGGAGACACAAGAGATGTGGGTTTGATCCCTGGGTCAGGAAGTTTCCCTGAAGGAGGAAATGGCAACCTGCTCCAGTATTCTTGCCTGGAAAATTTCAAGGACAGAGGAATCTGGCTGGCTACAGTCCACGTAACCACTGAAGCACAGCCAAACAACAATAATAACTATTTATATGCACCCAGAACTTTTCAAGCACTATTTTCAGCAAATCATTATGAAAATCCTTCTGAAATAGATACCACTATTTTCATTTTTCAGACGGGTCTCTCAGAGATCAGAAGCCCTACAGAGTATCTGAATAGTATGTCCTCATCATCACAGACAGACAAGGGTATGCTTTGGATAATTTTAAAAAGCATTGTTTTCTAGTTCTTTCATCAATTTATCCATTTAACAAACTCTTATTGAGTGCTAGGACTATGTGCTAGGAGGCCCCAAGATAAGAAACAGATGCAGAACAAAGTGTTTTAAGACATAGCTCCTTGTTTTGAAAAATTCCTTTTTATGTAAAGGAGATAGACACATGAACCAACAGTTTTATTTCAAAGCCTTTAATGGAACTATTGAGCAGAACTACCTGCCTAATTAACAAGCTATGAAAAACACAGTATTCTAAAACTTTTGTGATGCTAATTATGAGACTATTTACAAAAGTATCTGAAAATGGCTTAGATGTAAGGAGGTAAGTCTTTATTCTAATTATAAATTCTTTTTCTGTGATACCGTTTTCTAAGTTGATAGTACCGCTGTTGATGTTTAGTTCCCCTGGTGTTTTTGTTTTATAGAAACAATTTGATGGAAACCTAATAGCTCTTTCGAAACACTCTTTAAATTTTCTTCTTGTCCTTCTTCCAAATACTTTCTCTCAGCACATTTTTTCTTTCAGATATTTGATGGTCAGCACTTTAGAGACAGCTTCCTTTTTAATTTGGATCTTGGCACCTTAAAAATAGGGCTTGATAAAGGAACGTGCTACAGTTCCTTCCGCAATCTTGAACTGCCTAAGACTGCCCTTTTAATAGCGTTTCACATTTATCTTAGTACTTAAGAGTTTGCAAAATGCTTTCCTATACATTATCTTAATGAACCTTCTTGATTACTTGATGGGATAGGCTAGAAAGTATTCTTATTGCCATTTTTATTAGTGCTACAAAAACAATACATGAAGACAGAATACCCCCCAACAATACAGACAATTACAAAATAAAAAAAATTTTTTTTAAAAGGGATTCCCTAGTGGCTCAGATGATAAAAAGAAAAATCCGCCTGCAGTGTGGGAGACCAGGGTTTGATCCCTGGGTTGGGAAGATCCCCTGGGGAAGAAAATGGCTACCCACTCCAGTATTCTTGCCTGGAGAACTGCATGGACAGAGGAGTCTGGTGGGCTACAGTCCCTGGGTTGCAAAGAGTCTGATGACTGAGCGACTAAAAAAAAAAAAAAAATCCCTTCCTAGACCTTTCCTCATATGTTACCATTTTCAATTGCTTTTCTTTTCTCTTCTGGTACTTTTCTCTATAATTTCAAATAATAGCATCTGGTCATTTCTCTGCTTGTTGGCCTTAGAGAATCTAAATGGATTCCTTTCTGTGAAAGTGAGAAATTTAGCTTATTTGTAACACCTTCCTCTTTCACTCAACTTTTTGCTAGTTATTATATTTTTTTTTAGTTTTTCATTGCCTATCTTTATAATACTAAATAACATAGTGCTTAAAATCTGAAATGCTTCATATTTCAATTTTAGAAAAAATATATTTACCCATTTTATGGCAGATGAAGAATTTTCACTCTTTACCTCATCAAAGAATATTATCCTTTACCTCATCTCTCTCCTTTTTACTCCAAACTTCTATCAGTCCTATCATTACTTTTGTATGTTAAGGTTTTAAATTTTTACCTTGTGTCCTGTAACTATAATTAATTCTTACATGCTTTGTCTATGGGTTGATTAAAAAAATTAAAACATGATACTTATTCTAATATGATTATGAAAATACCATGCACTATATATAGTCCATGAGGTCAAAAAAGAGTTGGACATGACTTAACAACAACAACATCTAATTAGTGATTAGTTACACAGTGGTCAAGGTAGTCTTGTAATTAAATCTATGAAATTTAAAGAAGAATGTTTCAAGTGTCAAAGTCAAACAAAATTTAGGTGATACTGATTGTCCAAAATTGGACTACAATGCTGCAATTTGGGTCACATTTGGATCTATTGTTTCTTATTTTTTTAATAGCTTTTTGTCTTTCCTAGAATTTTAAATTGCTTAACATTTCCCCTATGTTGTCATTTCACTTTACAGCCATGTCTCAGCTGCAATCAGCACTGGCTTCTAAGAGCTCATAAATGCCCTCTTTTCCAGAGAATTGTCTTGGGCCTAATGGAAGCTGCCTTTCTAGGGAGGTTACTCCTTCTCACACAAGCCTGTAGCTGGTTGACTGTCGGAATGACTGACACAGGGGCAGTGGACCAGTTTACTGCAAGATGAGGCCCATTCTCTCCTGCAATTTGTGATCCCTGTTTCCCGGTAGAGTTACTATACAGCTTGTATTGAGCAGAGCCACATTCTTGCTTAGCTTTTTTTAAAAAATCTTTTATTATTTCCCTTATTCTCCTTCTCCAAAGAGTGTTTCTCAATAAATCACTTGTAACAGAATCCTCATCTTAAGCTCTGCTGGCATTATCAGCTAAATATTTTTCCTCCTCAAAAAATTTTCTTTTGAAGTCCTGATCCCTACTGTGACAGCAAGTGGGGTCTTTGGGAGGTAATTAAGTTCAGATGAGGTCATGAGGTTGGAGCCCTCATGAAGGGATTAGTGTCCTTTTAAGAAGAGAAAAAGTGTCCAGAGCCCTTCCTCTCTCTCCATCCAAACACACCACAAAAAAGCCAGTGAGCAAACAGCAAGAAATTTTATCTGCAAGCCATGAAGAGGACTCTCACCAGACACCAAATCTGCTAATACCTCAATCTTAACTTCCCAGCCTCCAGAACTGTGAGTAATAAATTTCTGTTGTTTAACTCACCCGGTCTATGATTTTTTGTGATAGCAGCCCAAGCTGATGAAGACAGCTAGGATATCCAATCTAAGATGGTTTTGATAGAAGATCACAAGTCCTCATGAAATCACTTACAATTACATAGCTGTTTTTTATAAACCTTACTATGTATTTTAAAGGAATCCACTTTCTTCTTGAATACATTTTTTGTTAGAATCCTCTGACTTCTAAGTTTGGTTCCACTGCTCTCTAGGTATACTATGCATCTAAAATACTGAAATTTCTTTGCCTCACTTCTGGGTTATATCCCCTAATATTTGTATCATACAGTACAGTTTTCTATTTCCTGGATTCCCTTTTGTGTTAAAAGAACATGTAATAAAATTTAAAGCAATTGTCACAAAATTTGGACAGGGGCTTAATTTTGTGAGTCATAACAAGTATGAAAATCTGTTTTCACCGACTTTATGATTGACAGTTTGGCCAAACATATAATTCTTGTTTCAAAATAATTTTCCTTCACCCTTTAAAAGGCAATTCTGCATTGTGTTTTAGTTGCTAATGTTGCTGATGAAAAATCCAATGTCAATCTGATTCTCTGGGGGGTGGGTAGGAAATCTATTATTTGTTGCTTTTTTAAAAATGTTTAAAAAATTTTTTTATCCTTTTCAGTTTTCTGAACTTTCATCTATTTGGTCACTCAACGGGCTTTTTCACTCTGACAGCTCCAGCCTTTCTTCAGCTCCAGGAAATTTCTTTGAATTATTTTTTTTAATTGTTAAAGCTCCTTTGTTGTTTTCTACCTCTTTCTGGATTTCCTCTTAGATGCATAATGACTCTCCTGGATTTATCTTTTGTATTTCTCTTAGTCCCCACCTCCACTCTATATTTTAAAATTATGCTCTACTCTCTGGGAAGTTTTCACAATTTTACCTTCATCTTGGTGTCCTTCTTTGGGGCTGTTTTGATTTTTTTTTCTCAATTATGAGGACTCCTTAGCTTTCCATTTATATTTATGAGTAAAGTACTAGATTATTACTGTGAAGGTCTGGTACGACTTGCCCCTGGGGTATGTGAGGTTCATGGTGAGGGAGAAAAGTAGTCTGCTTCTGTAATGGATGTTTAGTGTGAGCACGCTCAGTCACTCAGTCATGTCCGACTCTTTGTAACCCCATGGACTGAAGCCTGCCAGGCTCTTCTGTCCATGGAATTTTCCAGGCAAGAATACTGGAGTGGATTGCCATTTCCTTCTCCAGGGGATCTTCCCCACCCAGGTGAATCATGCTTATTGTCATCTGCAGGTCACTTTTGTTCTCATATCTGCTAACTCTGGGCTTAGAGTTTCTTCTGATCTTACAGGGAGGAACAATTTCAACTCCTGTCTCTGCTGCAGTCTCCTGCGTGGGTCCTGGGCTGTGACTTCCTCTCTCAACATGAGTCATTTCCAAGGCTTTAGTTTTTGATACTGTCATGGCTGTGTCCTCCTCATACATCCTTAGTATTGATCTAAGGGATATCTGGGAGGACAGTGAGGTCAGCGCATGCGTGTCTTCTACCCTCCTGAATGAGATCTTGATCACTGCCATTTTCTAGTTCCCAAAACATGGGCACTGAGTGATTAAATGTTTTGTCTAATAACTAGTAAGCTGCAGTGGTGAAAACTAGAATCCCAGTTTTCTATCACCTAATGTTCTTTCCATTTCTCTGTACCTTTTTACCACCTCTTGTCCTCTCAGTCCTTATCAGTGGAATTCGAGACAGCTGAGCAGGAATGTTTACAAGCAGATTTTTGCTCGTGTATCTCATTAGAGCCAGATGTGAGAACAGATAATGTGTTTGTATTTGCTCTGAATGCTTTTCCCGAGTCAGTGTTGCTCTCACTCTCTTCTTGGGCTTACGCACAAACGTCAGAGATAAAGAGATTTGGAAAGTTTTTAGTTTTAAAATCAGTGTGAGTCACTTGCAATAAGAGCTTTAAAATCAATTAGCGGGAAAAAAAATCTCTTTAAGAAAATCTTCCTTATGACCTGTGAACATCACATTTATTAGGGCCTAGTTTGGTTCTAATTCCTGAAAACTAGCTTTGTGGGGGATGAAGGAAAGATACATAAATTACTTTTGTCCGCTGTAGTCNGTTTTTAGTTTTAAAATCAGTGTGAGTCACTTGCAATAAGAGCTTTAAAATCAATTAGCGGGAAAAAAAAAAAAATCTCTTTAAGAAAATCTTCATTATGACCTGTGAACATCACATTTATTAGGGCCTAGTTTGGTTCTAATTTCTGAAAACTAGCTTTGTGTGGGATGAAGGAAAGATACATAAATTACTTTTGTCCACTGTAGCCAAAGCATACAACTCCCTTAACCTCATTCAGATCCACCTAATATTTTCCTCTTACAACCAGTTTTTGTACCCATTAATTATTAAAAAATGAAAGCTGGAACGTGGAATTATGGCTGTTATTAGACACACAGGGCCTATTAAAGTGGATTAAAAATTTTCACCTTCATTTNGCATCACCAACTCAATGAACATGAGTTTGAGTAAACTCTGGGAGTTGGTGATGGACAGGGAGGCCTGGTGTGCTGTAGTTCATGGGGTGGCAAAGAGTCGGACACGACTGACAGACTGAACTGAACTGAACTCAACACTGTCAGATTCTTACATTATGATAAAACATTGAAAGCTCTATATTTGTCCCGAGATGGCTTCCTATACATGTTTATCTCCTGGTTTTGTATGTCCATTTGACTGGATGCTGCTTTGAGTGGATAGACCACAGAATTTTCTGGAAGAGTTCCATAAATCCTTCAGACCAATAAAGCACTTTCCATGTCTCCCTTTGTTGGGTCCTCAATCCCAATTAGAACAGACTGGGGCTGTGTGTAGGGAGAGCAGGAGGGACTGGTGACCTAGTTTAGTGAAGAGAGTTTAGTAGCTGTGGCTATGGCAGGTCATGGGTTTCAATCCCAACTGCATCTGTCACTAGCCACTACCTCTCTGCAGCTGTTTCCATGCGTGGATTAACTGACATAATGGAGGTTAGTGTGATGTCTGGCACTATAGTAAGCACTCAGTAAAAGTTAGCTTTTGTGTATGTGTTGCGTGCGCATGCTCACTTGATTGCTTAGTCGTGTCTGACTCTCCATGGACCAAAGCCCTCCAGGGACCTCAGTCCATGGGATTTCCCAGGCAAGAATATTGGAGTGGGTAGCCATTCCCTCCTCCAGGGGATATCTTCCCAACCCGGGGATCGAACCCCCTGTCCCCCTGTCTCCTGCATTGCTGGCAGATTCTTTACCACTGAGCCACCAGGGAAGCCCATAAAAGTTCAGCTTTTACTGAACTTCAAAAGAAGTAGAACCCTTTCATCAACTCTGCAGACAAGAGTTAGAACAATCTCAGCAGATTAGTCAACTACTTGCCCTCTTGGTAGGAAGGAAGCAATTAACGGGGTTGACTCTTTGTGTTTTGTTGTTATTGGGGGTGGGGAGGGAGGCGGGGCTCAGAAAGCCCCATAAGGGCTGTGCCCGGGGAAGCACAGAGTTGGAGGCGCCAGATCAAGTGTTGTAAAAGAGGATTCGATTTTGGAGGGGCAGTTTAGGGACAGAATTGGGCAGAGCTAGGTGACAAATGTTTTAGGGACAGCCGACTGGGAGTGTGAGAGCTGCTCGCATTCCTGAGTTTCCCAGACGTCTTGGCCCAAAGCACAAGGAGAGAAGGCCACCCCTGCTCTGGTCACTGTCCCCTCCTCTCCAGCACAATGCTTCCTTCTTCTGAACCTGCCTCTCAGGGAGGGAGAGGAACAGATAATTCTGGTCACACTGATGAACAACTTAACCTGGGGGGAACAGGCAGTACCCTCCCCCCAGCCCTCACCACGGTGGAGGGTCAGGGACAACAAGCTGTGCAAAGTGTCACTCCCCCACTGTTTGCTGCCAAAGGTGATAGATGTTGTTTCATTGGTTCAAAAGTGTGTTCACGTGCACTCAGGGGAAACGAAGCGGCGAGAAGTGTCCAGGGCGGCAGAAAAGTCAGGAATTTGACATCTGTGGTTTTGAATTGCTTAGAAAAAAAATTTGTTCCCTGAATGGTTTGTAAAAGAGGATCCTTGTCCTCTGTGATGAGAAAATTTGAATTAAAAAGAAAAGTGACATGCTTTGGTGATACAGCATCGGAAAGTGAATTTTAGAGAAATCAAATTTCCTTTTTAAGGACGTCTGGGGTGTTCCGTTGGTTCTTGGCAGACCCAAGCAGCAGAATGAGGCTAAAATCAGTCTAATCATTTGCCACCTGACTGGCAGCTCAGTGGGACCTGAGAAAGGTGGTCAGCTCAAAGCCACCGTTTGGCTTGGCCCATATGCAGTGGGTCAGGGACAAATTTCAGCCTGGGTTGATTTTATTTATATAACTACTTTTTTATCTTTGTTTTTACATTTCTTATTGAAGTATAGCTATACAATATTATATAAGCTACAGGTGTACAATAGAGTTAGTTACCATTTATATATTTATATATAATTCATATGTATTATAATTTATATTCTCCATTTATAGTGTTATGAAATAATGGCTCTATTCCCTGCGTTGTACAGCATATGCTTGTAGCTTATTTTATACCTAACAGTTTATACTTCCTGGTTGACTTTAAACAGTGCCTGTTCCAGCTGCCAGGCACTGGAACTCATTCCCGTCCGAATTTAGCTGTAGTATCCTTTTGTGTGATCAGTTGCTCAGTTGTGTCTGACTCTGTGACCCCGTGGACTGTAACCCACCCAGCTTTTCTGTCCATGGGATTCTCCAGGCAAGGATACTGGAGTGGATAGCCATTCCCTTCTCTGGGGGATCATCTCGACCCAGGGATCGAACCTGCGCCTCTTATGTCTCCTGCATCTTTTTACCTCCGGTAAGTAAGAATTGTTTTTCCAGTAAGAATCTGACATCAAAGGCCCAGATAATAATCCAGGAAAACTCAAGCCTCTGTTGGAAATTGTGGAGAATTGGTAGAGGAGGATATTTACTTACGAAAATATCTTCTTTCTGTGGTTTGTAAATTGTGAGACAAGCAAGGTCTTACCTGCTTCCTGCCTCCAGGCCTTTCCTTTCATCTAGAACTCTCCCTTCAGATTGTAATAAAATACTTTGCATTTGAAATAGCTCATCCGACTGACTACTAACTTCTTTGGGGTTTCAAGGCTTTTTCTTTAAGAACTCTGTTAAAATGCATGGGATTCCCAGGTGGCTCATTGATAAAGAATCCTCCTACCAATGCAGGAGACTTGGGTTCGATCCCTGGGTTGGGAAGTTCCCTTGGAGGAGGAAATGGCAACCCACTCCAGTATTCTTGTTTGGAAAATTCCATAGACAGAGGAACCTGGTGGGCTATAGTCTGGGGGGTCGCAATATTGGATATGACAGAGCATGTTTGCACATTAAAATGCAAGCTTTCCAGGAAGGAGTCAAGTCTGCAGTGCTGACAGGTAATACTTTATCACTATCAGTCAGAATCACTTTAGCAAACATTTACTGAGCCCTTCTTACTTATTTATATATTTATTTGTTCATTTGTTTATTTAAAAAGTCGGGTTTATTGAGGTACAATTTACATACAGTCAAATTTATGCTTTTTAATGTAGTTAGTTCCATGCCTTTTGGAAAAAATACAGCAGTCATGTAACTAACCCTACAACCGAGGTATTAAGCATTTCACTTCGGGGATGGTCCCAGTGCCTGGCAACAATGCACCTGTTTTCTGTCCCCATTAGTTCTGCCTTTTCCAGTCCTTATTATTATTTTTTAAATGTTTCATTGGCGTATAGTTGATTTGCAGTGTTAGTTTCTGCTGTACAGCAAGGTGAATCAGTTATACATACACAAATCCACTCTTTTTAGTTTCCTTTCCCATACAGGACATTACAGTGTACTGAGTACAGTTCCCTGTGCCATTCAGTAGATCCTTGTTAGTTATCTGTTTTATATAGAATACTGTGTATATGTTGATCCCAGACTCTCACTTTATCCCTCCCTTGGCCCTCCACCTCTGCTCTCCCCCTGGATAACCATACGTTTGTTATCTGTTAATACATCTGTGCCAGTCCTTATTATTTATAAAAATAAAACACCCTCTCCTTAAAAAATGACCCCAAACTGTATTCGACTCTGTTTGCAGTCTAGCTTATTAACCATTTCCCCTGGGGAGAGTATGGATAACTTTTCAGACCCATTTCCAGTCTCTATAGCCAGCCGAACACTTGTTAACCAGGAGCCAGTGAATGGGAGCTGGGGAAGGAGACAAGAGAACGAGGCAGGATGGGCATGTTGGGGGCTGCTGCTGCTGCTAAGTCGCTTCAGTCGTGTCCGACTCTGTGCGACCCCATAGACGGCAGCCCACCAGACTCCCCCGTCCCTGGGATTCTCCAGGCAAGAACACTGGAGTGGGTGGCCATTTCCTTCTCCAATGCATGAAAGTGAAAAGTGAAAGTGAAGTTGCTCAGTCGTGTCCGACTTAGCGACCCCATGGACTGCAGCCTACCAGGCTCCTACGTCCCTGGGGTTTTCCAGGCAAGAGTACTGGGGTGGGTTGCCATTGCCTTCTCCACGTTGGGGGCAGAGCCATTGATTTAGGAAGTACACAGTAAGTCCCTACACACTAACCTTCAAGCTGCAAACTTTCAAAGGTGCAAACATGCATTCCATCAGTGTCAGGAATGAGTGAAATTCCAGCTTACCCTCCTATCGCTGACAACCCTTCAGCTCTACCATCTCCCATCTCCTCTCTCTCCTCCAACTCTTCTTGCCTGTTCACTTGATGCCAGCCCCTATATGCCAGCTGTTGTATTGTGCTACTATACTTTTCAAGGTACTGTACTATAAGATTAAAAATGTTTTCCTTATTTTTGTTTGTTTTTTAATGTATTATTTGTGTGAAAAGTATTATAAACCCATTACATTACAGTAGTATATAGCCAGTTGTGTTAGTTAGGTACCAAGGCTAACTTTGTTGGACTGAATGAACAAATTGGACTTATGAACCCACTCTGGGAATGGAACTTGTTCCTAGGTAGGGAACTTACTGTACTCATCTGGCCGCCAGCCCTGCAGCTGGGCAAGTCACAGAGCGCCCTTCACCCGGGCTTCTGCTGGCCCTCTCATCCAAAAAAATAAAGCCAGGTCAGAGGCAGACTGTCAGCTTGTTGAGGATGGATCCCCTCTCTTGGTCTCTGTCATCCCCTTTACCCATTTGGCGGCATCTGCCGCGAGTGACTCTGCCTGAGGTGGGTCAAGGACAGAGGAGGGTAGAATCATTCCCACATTTCTGGCTGCAGAGACTGGGTAGGTGATGGTGCCAAGAATAAGGGAGGAAAATGAGGAGAAATAATATTTTGTGCACGTCTTCCATGTCCCAAGCACACATGATTTCGTTTAGTCCTCTCGTGCATCAGATGAGCCTCGGGGCCAGAGGCCAGTCCACGCCAGCTCTGTTCTCCCAGCCCATGTTGCGCAGCATCAATCGTGACTGTGACCGTCAGTTTGCCTCTTAACTCCTTCCTCACCCTCCCTTCCTTTCCTCCTCACTGCTCTGTCTTCATTCAGTCCCATCGTCTCTTTTCTGGATGCTCGCAACCGTCTATTAGGATTCTCTCCACTCCAGCCTGGTCCTCATTTATCCCTTTCGTGGCTACCAAAGTTATTTTTCCCAGAAGCAAATCGGATCTTATTTGTTCCCTGCTTAGATTTCCTCTATGACTTCCCATTATCCTCAGCGAAAAGTGACAACTCTGACTCCTGGTAAACAAGGACCCTGGATCCAGTGCAAGCCCCTTTCCCTATCTCCTTTTGCACCCAGAAATCTGCTGGTGGCCCTAGGCGACCACACTAGTTCATGCTCTCCTCCTCCCTTTCCTAGCCGTTCCCTGGACTGCACAGGTCTTTCTTGTCTAGATGCAATGTTACCCTCTCCTGTTCCCTCTCCAAACACACTGTTGACCTCTCCTTCCCTTCTTCTTCACAGCCTCCTGACAATGTTCTATTACAGCTTTTGTGTGTGTGTGTTCAGTCACTTCCGTCGTGTTCGACTCTTTGTGACCCTATGGACTGTAGGCTGCCAGGCTTTTCTGTCCATGGGGATTCTTGAGGCAAGAATACTTGGGTGGGTTGCCATGCCCTCTTCCAGGGGATCTTCCCGACTCAGGGATCGAACTGGAGTCTCTTATGTCTCCTGCATTGGCAGGTGGGTTCTTTACCACCAGCGCCACCTGGGAAGCCCCATTACAGCCCTTACCAGAGTTTATTGCACTCATGTGCTCACAGCTGTGCCTTGTGATCACTCTTTTCCCTGCCTTTCTTACAACTCTTACTAACTGGAAAAATATAATTCTTAGTAACTGGCAAAATCCCATTTGGTTTTACTTTTTTTAAAGGATTTTAAAAAAACACTTATTTTTATATATGTATTTGGCTTTGCTGAGTGTTGCAGCACAAATGATGTTTGATCTTTGTTGTGGCATGCAGGAATTTTAGTTACAGCTTGAAAACTCTTAATTGTGGCATATGGGATCTAGTTCCCTGACCAAGGATCAAACCCGGTCCCCTGCATTGGGAGCGTGGAGTCTTAGCCTCTGGACCACCAGGGAAGTCCCTCAAGGACCCATTTAAATTCTTGCTTTCCACAACATGACTATCTCAAAGAATTAAAGCTTGAACCTAGAAAACTGGCTGATATTCAAGCCCATGCTGCTTCTACAGCATGAACTGTAGAAGCACATTTGGGAAGAAAGATGATTTTACTGGGGGTCTGTTGTATTTGAGATGCCTGGGGTCACTGAGGTGATTGTGTGCAGTAGACAATCGGAAAAGAGAGTGTGCACTCGGGAAGCAGTTTGGGGTTGGTTTTCAGTAAATAACTCTGTGTGGTATAACCGAAACACTCTTAGCTTTGGAGGCTCTTTTCCACATCATATAAAATATATCAAAATAACTCATGTACAGTATTTTAAATAGGTAATCATACGAGTTACATTGCAGACCACTCACATGATTTAAAGACTGTCGATTAAACATTAACTTTTTTCCTAGTGTTTGGCTGCATTGCAGGGGCATGCAAGATCTTAGTTCCCCCACCTGGGACTGAACCTGTGCCCCCTGCACTGGAAGAGAGTTGTCTTAACCTCTGGACTGCCAGGGAAGGCCCTGATTAAACATTTATGCATTTCAGCTTTCAGTCTCCCCTCCCCTTCCTCTTTCTGTTCCTTCCCCCTTCCCCTTCTCGCTCAAATATTTCCTTGACATTTGAAAAGATACGGTACTTCTTATACCGCACCCAGTAAGCTGTCCCAAATAAAGAGAGTTATGCCAATAAAAGTATCTAGATTCCTCTGTAACCTCAGCTTCAAGGCAAATCGCCTACTTCTCCCTGTAGAGAAATTCTGGTATCTCTGCTGGGTTTGGATCAGTGATGTTCCTTTGTCAAATGAGAAGATGACTGAGAAACTCCAACAGAACCCTAACATTTGAAGTATCTGGCAGGGGAATAGGGGTCTGGAGAGAGGGCCAAGAGGCTAGAGGTATACCAGATAGTAAAGAGTGGAGGGTTTCTAAAAAGGAAAGGGTCAATAGAAAGAGGGGTTCAGTATGAAAAAAAAATGGAAAATAGTTCATTGATAGGCAATTTAGGAGCCATGGTGGGCAGAGCTAGGTCATGTCAAGAGGACATAAGAGAGGGAGCTAATTGAGCAGATCAAGTGTAGACAGTATTTTAAAGACACTAGACTATTCGGGAAGAAAGGAGAGATATAGGGCAAAACTAGATGCAATTGCACTTTGCTTTGGTTTGCGATGGGGAAGCCAAAAGATGCTCAAGGAGGCTGAGGGGAAGGAGCCAGTGGAAAGCATGGGCACGGGTCATGGAAAGCTTGAGTTATCCATACTCAGCGCAGGCCAACCCATTTGTTTCTACTCAGTCCCATTGCTCCTGTACTCAAGGACATTGCTCCCGTAACGTTCTTTTTCTGTTACCTCACAGTAAACCTCTTTCAAGGTGTTGTATTGAGAAGGAAAAGAGAAAGCCAGGCAATGGCTTGAAAGGGGAACATGAATTCCAAAGATTTTGTTTTTAAGATGAGAGAAATCTCCATGGGTTTGTATGTGGCTGGGAAAGATCCAGGAGAAAGGAAAAAAACTTGTGAAGAAAAGAAAAGTGAAAGTGTTAGTCACTCAGCTGTGTCGGACTCTGCAACCCCACGGATTGATGCTTCCCTGGTGGCTCAGATGATAACAAATCTGCCTGCAATGCAGGAGACCTGGGTTTGATCCCTGGGTTAGGAAGATTTCTTGGAGAAGGGAATGGCAACACACTCCAGTATTCTCACCTGGAGAATTCCATGGACAGAGAAGCCCAGTGGGCTACAGTCCATGGGGCTGCAAAGAGTCATACATGACTGAACAACTAACACTTCCACTTTTCATTTTTTCACAAGTTTTTTTCATTTTTTCTGGATCTTTCCCAGCCACATACAAACCCACTAAGATTTCTTGCATCTTAAAAACGAAATCTTTGGAATTCATGTTCCCCTTGCAAGCCATTGCCTGGTTTCTCTTTTCCTTCTCAACACAACAGCTTGAGAGAGGTTTACTGTCTTTCTTGTCTCTAACTCCTCATCTCTCACTCTCTCCTCCATTAACTCTAGTGAGTGCTGGTGGGGTCGGGGTCGGGGGTGGGAGGGTGTCCACCTTCCTATTGAAAGTTCCCCGTCAAGATTATCGAAGATATCAGGTGACTAAATTCAACAGTCAATGAACAGTCCTCATTTCCTGCAGCATTTGAGAGGTGTGATCACTCTTATCCTGACACACTCTGTTCCTCCAGTCCTCAGTCCTCTTGTCTTTTTTGGTCTATACTCACTTCTACAGTGATTTCACCCTAATCTCCTGACTTAAATACTAGTCTGGACTTCTCCCCAGGGCTCCAACTTCATGTTCAACTTCTCCACTTGGATATCTAATGAGCATTGAAAACTGAGCTCCTGGAAGTCCACTCCATACCTGATCCTTCCAAGACCTTCCTCATCCCAGCAGAGAACAACTCCATTCTTGCAACTGTCAAAGCCCAAAGCTTCAGAGTTATCTTTGACTGTTCTCTTGTTCTCATCGGAGAAGGAAATGGCAGCCCACTCCAGTACTCTTGCCTGGAAAATCCCATGGACAGGGGATCCTGGTAGGCTACAGTCCATGGGGTCACAAAGAGTTGGACACGACTTATTCTCATGCCCTGTGTCTATTAATTAGTAAGTACTGTTGTTGTCCATTCAAAATATATCCAGCATCTGATCACTTCCTGCCACCGCCACTGCTAACACCCCAGTGACTAGGGGCTTTCCAGACCACCATCATCTTTCACCTGGATCTGCTATGTCAGCCTCCTAGTTGGGCTCCCTCCCTCTACCCTTGTGTTTTTCAATCTAGTCTCAGCACAGCAGCCAGGATGTTCCTATTAAAGTGTAATTCAAGGACTTCCCTCATGGTCCAGTGGTTAAGAATCCACCTTCCAATGCAGGGGACATGGGTTCAATCCCTGGTCAGGGAACTAAGATCCCACATGCAATTAAGGCCACATGTTGCAACTACTGAACCTGAGTTCTGGAGCCCGAACCACAACTAGAGAGAATCCTGGGCTCTGTGACGAAGAGCCTGTGTGGTGCAACTAAGACCCAAGACAGCTAATAAATACATAAATACATTTAAAAAAAAAAAAGTGCAATTCAGATCACATGACTTCTCTGGCCAAAACCTCCCATGGCTTCCCAGATCACTTGGAAGAAAAGCCAGTTTTGCCATGATTTCCTTTCATTGGCTCCTTCACATATCTTGAGCGCACTTCTGTCTTACTCCAAGGTCTTTGTACTTACTTCTTCTGCCTGAAATGTTCACTACCTTGCCTCCTGTAGGGTTTTAAGCATCACCTTTAGGGTGACACCAACCGCTCTATTCAAAGTTGCAGCATTCTTTCCTGGATACATGACTGTCTATCCTCTGCTTTGTCTTTTCCTCGGGGAAAGGACTTCTATNCTCCAGTCCTCAGTCCTCTTGTCTTTTTTGGTCTATACTCACTTCTACAGTGATTTCACCCTAATCTCCTGACTTAAATACTAGTCTGGACTTCTCCCCAGGGCTCCAACTTCATGTTCAACTTCTCCACTTGGATATCTAATGAGCATTGAAAACTGAGCTCCTGGAAGTCCACTCCATACCTGATCCTTCCAAGACCTTCCTCATCCCAGCAGAGAACAACTCCATTCTTGCAACTGTCAAAGCCCAAAGCTTCAGAGTTATCTTTGACTGTTCTCTTGTTCTCATCGGAGAAGGAAATGGCAGCCCACTCCAGTACTCTTGCCTGGAAAATCCCATGGACAGGGGATCCTGGTAGGCTACAGTCCATGGGGTCACAAAGAGTTGGACACGACTTATTCTCATGCCCTGTGTCTATTAATTAGTAAGTACTGTTGTTGTCCATTCAAAATATATCCAGCATCTGATCACTTCCTGCCACCGCCACTGCTAACACCCCAGTGACTAGGGGCTTTCCAGACCACCATCATCTTTCACCTGGATCTGCTATGTCAGCCTCCTAGTTGGGCTCCCTCCCTCTACCCTTGTGTTTTTCAATCTAGTCTCAGCACAGCAGCCAGGATGTTCCTATTAAAGTGTAATTCAAGGACTTCCCTCATGGTCCAGTGGTTAAGAATCCACCTTCCAATGCAGGGGACATGGGTTCAATCCCTGGTCAGGGAACTAAGATCCCACATGCAATTAAGGCCACACGTTGCAACTACTGAACCTGAGTTCTGGAGCCCGAACCACAACTAGAGAGAATCCTGGGCTCTGTGACGAAGAGCCTGTGTGGTGCAACTAAGACCCAAGACAGCTAATAAATACATAAATACATTTAAAAAAAAAAAAGTGCAATTCAGATCACATGACTTCTCTGGCCAAAACCTCCCATGGCTTCCCAGATCACTTGGAAGAAAAGCCAGTTTTGCCATGATTTCCTTTCATTGGCTCCTTCACATATCTTGAGCGCACTTCTGTCTTACTCCAAGGTCTTTGTACTTACTTCTTCTGCCTGAAATGTTCACTACCTTGCCTCCTGTAGGGTTTTAAGCATCACCTTTAGGGTGACACCAACCGCTCTATTCAAAGTTGCAGCATTCTTTCCTGGATACATGACTGTCTATCCTCTGCTTTGTCTTTTCCTCGGGGAAAGGACTTCTATTTTATCCCCTGTGATTGATCCAGCACCTAGGCCCTTGCTTGGCACTTAGGATATTGAACGAATGAGAGCAATCCCACTGGAGGACAGAGGGATTATTAATAGATGAAGGCTCAGAAGGGAACACGTAGAAAGACAGATATATATTAAAAAAAAAAACACTACATTTTTATCTAAAGAGACAGGGCACAGTAGGGAACCAAGAAAACTCCTGATACCATCATTTGCACATCGACTGAAGCAGATCAATACCAGTATGTCACCTTTCCTATGCATTTCTATTTTTTTAAGGCTTTTATCTCTAATTGTGGTGGGACAAAAACTTTGTCCCTCTGTTAAAGGAATTGCATGTGCTATTAAGAAGATTGGTGGAGATTTACTCGCAAAGCACGGAAGCCTTCTTGACCTTGACATCGTCTTACACCTGAGATAAACCAGTTTTATTCTTAGGACCTGTCATCCTGAAGCATAAAACAAGTCTTCTTTTTATCACCATTATTATTAGTAGTAGCAGAGTTGGCTTGCCCAGTTGTGAATCTGAACTCTAGACATTCTAAGCACCGGTCCCATTGTATCCTTTCCAGCTTTGGACCCAAGACTCATCATATCCCGAGGAATCAGAGTTAATGTTGCTAAACTCTTTTTCTTCTCTGAGTGTCCCTTTCTTCTCCTTCAACATGAAAATCCTGCTGATAATCCCCACAAACATCACAAGCCCCAAATCACAGATTTTCTTTGACCTCAGGTCTTTAACACTTAACCCTAAGGGAAGTGAGCAATTACATAATTGCTCAAGGACAACTGTAGGGGTAGGGGATAGCAAAAATGGAAGGAGAGACGACCATGAAGAGGACTGCATGCCTAAAGGATAAGCAGGAAACGGAGGAAGCTTGGCTGTGCTTGCTTTTCCTTATCAGATTAACTTTATTCTAAATTTTATCTAAGTATAACCACGAACCCTCTATAAGAGCTAAGCATATATAAGCCACTTATGCTATTGGTTTTATTACTTTGCACTCATCCTTCATATTCTTGAGACTGCATACTTTTTGCAACTAAAAGATAAAGAGGGAGTATTTTCAGGAAGCCAAAGACAAGCATGGTCTTCTGTGGGTGAGGTGAATTCATAAAGTTCAAGGGATTTTAACCCTTACTTCATCAGTAGATTACCGAGTACTTAGCAGGTTTCTGCTGTGAATGACTTGTATTGCTATTTTGACCTTTTCATGCTTCTGTTTGTTTGAACATAGTAACAAATGGGCTTCCCTGGTGGCTCAGTTAGATCCCCTGGAGAAGCAAATGGCAACCCACTCCAATATTCTTGCCTGTAAAATTCCACGGACAGAGGAGCCTGGTGGGCTACAGTCAATGAGGTTGCAAAGAGTCAGACACGACTGAGTGGCTTCACTCACTTCGCTGGTGGCTCAGTGGTAAAGAATCTACCTGCCAATTCAGGAGACATAAATTTGATTCCTGGGTCTGGAAGATCCCCTGGAGAAGGAAATGGCAATCCAATCCAGTATTGTTGCCTGGGAAATCCCATGGACAGAAGAACCTGGTGGGTACAGCCCATGAGATCACAAAAGAGTCAGACACAACTTAGCGACTAAACAACAACAGAGGAGTAACAAATAGGGATGAGATGACTGTGAGAAGTTATGGTGGTAAAATAAAGCAAGAGATATGTAAGTACCCTCGTTGAGGTTGGAAAGAACTGAAATGGTGCAACATCAAAGTTCTAAAATTTTCATTGTGTTTTGTTGATGCACCATGAAAGTGAAAGTGAAGAAGCTCAGTCGTGTCCGACTCTTTGCGACCCCATGGACTGTAGCCTATCAGGCTCCTCCGTCCATGGGATTTTCCAGGCAAGAGAGCCGGAGTGGATTGTCATTTCCTTTCCAGGGGATCTTCCCAACCCAGGAATCAAACCCAGGTCTCCCACATTGCAAGCAGACACTACCGTTTGAGCCACCAGGGAAGCCCCATAAGGACCTATATTAAAGGACTTTTAAATGAACTTGGTTTGGGGTCCACTCTAGTAGTTTTGATGCCAAATAGATTTTGACCTTTAGGTCTCTCAGTTTCAGAGAAGAAAATTCTTGGAAGAGGTACCCTCAAAAGGATCAATTAGACAACTCAGGCTAGTCATAGTCAAGTCCCTTAAAAACATACCAGCTCAGAGTTTTCACACAACCCACAATTTATTACTCTGCACCGCCTCTTTTGTGGAGAATGAGAAGTTTATTTGTAAAACTCCTAAGTATAAAGGGTTATAAAGGTTGTATATTTCAGTTTTAAATACTGAGATTCTATTCTGTAAGAATAGGACACAGAACAATAGTCTTGAGCCTCTAATTGTATAAAATGGAGGCATATTAAATATTAACCTCATTCACTTTCCTTACTGTGGCCCGTGTTTTATTTCTAATATTCCTTCCTAGTTAGATGTGGTCAAGATACTACAGTTCATTACATACCATGTAGCTGTAAGCCTCACAGTTGCTCCCACTGGTGGTGAGTGGCTCTGTGTTACTGGTTTTGGTCACTTCATACTCATATGTAAGCCGTATTAATCTCAAGATGATCTGGGGTCAAACACACACATTCAATGTTGGATTTGGACCTTGGGTCCTCTGCAGGATTTGAAATGTGAAATTTAATCTTTCAGTATTCTATAAAGGAAAAACAATATTGTTTCTTGTACAAACACAGTCTGAATAAAATTTGAAACTTCAGCTTCCTAGCACTAAGCACCCTCCCTCCATTAAAACATGGTTTCTTATCAAAAGAAATAAACTTGGAAAAGTCAGTTTGGTTCTAGAGAAATCCCATGGTTTCTTCTTATATTGTATACATGTTGAATGAGGGATTGTTGAAAGGCATTGATCCCAAAATAACAAAAGAAGAATAGAGGAGAATTTATTATTCCCAGTGTTCTCTTTACTCTTTTTTCTAAGAGTTGGAAGAAGGGCAGTTTCTGTCTGCATCAGACAGAAAACCAAACAGGTGAATTAGTTGGACATGCTTACTATTAATATTTTAAAGTAGCCCAAAGTCCAGGTCTCCCTGGAGAAATGCCCCAGTGACTATGTTAGGATTCTACAGACAAGTAAAATAGGGAATCCCCTTTTCATGGCTCTGGCCACGTGAGACTTAGAAACAACAACAAAATGAGAAGCTACCTGTTGTCTCGTTTCCCCAGGGATGAATGAAACCTTAATTATTTCCTTTTTCCAGCTCCGTGTATAGCACCCACACTGTAGCTATTGCTTCTCTCAGCAGTCTACCCTCTCACCCCTACAGGGCAGGGCTCTAGGCTTGATTTCTGACCCTAAATGAGCATTTGAGATGTGAAGGACAGTATATCACAGAAGTGGACTTTCCAGTGAAAAGGAAACTTATCCTTTCAAATGAATTTGGATTTTACTTTCCTCTCCCCTGTCTCTAACTGTTTAGAAATATGTTTGGTTTATTTTAAGAAGCTTTGTATTTGTATGTCAGTAACAAAGACTCTCATTTGAGACTTTAAAAATGTTTCCATGTCCCAACTTTTAAAGGAAATTTAGAGTCAACTCTCCATGAACTTGGGAGTAACTAGTTAGTCCAGTGGTTCCTGGATTCCTTAGACTCAGAGCCTTTCTTTAAAGAACCACGCATTTTGAGATATCCCTTTCCTATTCTGAAATGAAATTCACAGGTAAGGCAATTTAACTATACAGATTTTTTAAAAAATGTAAAATACCACCTGTCATATGAAAGAGAAATATAATTTGATATGTATGTCAACACGTACATGGCTAAACTGGAAGATAAATTCTACAAACATCCAAAACACTTCATGGGGAGGAAAACTAAGCTGGGTGAGATCACTTAGTGCTCTCTTCTCGCTGGTGCTGGATGGTGCAACAAGTGATTGACAAGTAAGTTCTTTGTGACTTAGAGCAGGTTACTTTTTTCTCTGAGCTGGAGTGTCCTCGTATTGAAATGAGAACACTACTTATTTCACAGGAATGCTGCCTGAATCACTTTACATTCGAAGCACTTAGAAACACACAGCCCAGAGGTAGGATCTCAGTGCATGTTGATTCTCATACCTTCTCGGAGGAGTCAAAGTTACTGCGAGTCCAACTGTTAGTTGTCTTCTTTGCAAGGTTTACCTGGTTGGGCTTAGTGCTTTTCTACTGGGGGAAATGAGAAGTGGAGTAATTCAAAGACCAAACTGTTAAAGAAACAGTGACTTTTACTGCTCCCCACTGCTCCCGCCCCTTCTCCAAGTAGATGAAATTAACATGGGTCAAATTGCCCTTGCTTCTCCCCAGCCCAGTCTTTTCATGCTAGGGACCTTATGCAGATTCCAACTACCTGTCATGGGAGGTAAGGGCACTTTGCAAGCTGTTGTTAGGTGGTTGAGGCCTAGATTGTGATTTGGAAAGCAATCTGAAGTCTCTGCTTCTCTAGGATAAAGGTTTATGAGGGTGAGCCATTTGTAAGGGCAGGTAGAGCTGGTGGAGAAGAAGAGAGGTGGTAAATAGTTCCTCCATTCTCGGCTATTTATGATGTTAGCACCCTATGTTAACTATAAAGCAGAAACTAAGGAGGCTTTCTTTTTAATCTCTAGAAACAACATGCCAGTTCCTTTTTAAAACTAGCAGCCTCCAAATAAAATCCTCTAAAATATTTTGGGGGCGAAACATGCAGCTCTCTTAAGAAAACAATTCAGGCTATAGTCTATATTTGCAGTTTGGGAAAAGATTCCTTTTGTTGTTGTTTAGTGAACAGAGAGGAGATTTTAAAGTAGATGTTCTCTCCCCCCTGTTCATTTAGAGATCCCTGCAAACAATGATGTTTTAACCATCGTGTTTTCACGTTTTAGAAAGCATAGCAGGATTCTTATTCTGCATTGCAAAACAAGATCCTTTAAAAATTATCTGGAGCATCAAAATGTCATCCTCTATTTTATACCCTCATAAACAACCTCAACTGGATGAAAAGCACTTGTTGGCGGTGGGCGGAGGCAGGCCTCTCTGATTACTGCCTCTTCTAGGTTCCCCTTCTCCGTCTGATTCTTCTTTTTGATAAGAGATCAGGTAACCATGACAACATTGCACAGTGGAAGTCCTTTCATTTTTGTGCTTTACATAATTCTGAAAATAAATCTGCTACCTGTTTGACATTTGCTTCCTTTTCTTACAAACTTTTTTTTTTTTCCCTTTAATCTTAGCACAGTATCTCCTGAAAGAAACTTGCTACTTCAGAGGATTTGCTCCCACCTATGTACTTCCTGTTGGTAGCAGGGTTGGTTTTGCATTCTCTGGAGCTTGGATTCCCACTGGAAATTCTCCCCACACATACTTCAAACTGAATTGTAGCTCTATTGTCCAGTTATTGAAGAGTAGCAAGACTGTGGTGGTTCACGGGGATCTTTTCTGATTTAAGACTCACACAGTTCAAGTCTATGTCATCCAAAACGGCAGCTGTTGTTATTAGGCCAGTCCCTAGAACTCAGCATCACAGGGCTGGTTTCATAGGTATAATTCTTGTAGGAATCTTCCTAAAGTCTATGGTGGATTTGAAGCATTGGTTTTACACTCAGATTTTGACAGTGTGAAAAGACAGTTTAACCTAATCTTCCTTGAAACATCAAGACTGGAATATAATTTAATATATGAGTCTTGACCATCTGCCCTTGCAATGAGAGTGTGTATTGTACACACTTGGAAATGTTAGAAAATTTTTTGGAAATGCTAGAATTTTGTTGTTGTTGTTCAGTTGCTCAGTTGTGTCTGACTCCTCGAAATGCTATGGACTGCAGCATGCCAGACTTCCCAGTCCTTCACTATCTCCTGGAGCTTGCTCAGACTCATGTCCATTGAGTCGATGATGCCATCAACCATCTCATCCTCTGTCGTCCCCTTCTCCTCCTGCCCTCAATCTTTCCCGGCATCAGGGTCTTTTCCAATGAGTCTATTCTTCGCATCAGGTGGCCAAAGTATTGGAGCTTCAGCTTCAGCATCAGTCCTAATGGATATTCAGGACTGATCTCCTTTAGGATGGACTGGTTGGATCTCCTTGCAGTCCAAGGGACTCTCAAGAGTCTTCTCCAACAGCACAGTTCAAAAGCATCAATTCTTTGGTGCTCAGCCTTCTTTATAGTTCAACTCTCACATTCATACATGACTACCAGAAAAATTTTGAGCCATCCCCAAAGACTGATTCCTTCCTTCTTTTTTCCTCTCTCCCTCCCTCCCTTCTCTCTCTCTCTCTTTCTCTCTCTCTCTCTCTCCCTCCCCCCTATCAGTGAGAAGAAAGATTTGATTCCATGCTGTAAATTCTGGAGACCTCCAGACTTCCAAAGTAATGAAGTCTTGTCCTACAATAAAAGGAAATGACTCCGTTTTTTAAATTTTGTTTCCTACATTAATGGCTTCATGGAGATTCAGAAATTTGGATGCTGTATAGCTCTTGGTAGGATGGGAGAAAAGTGTCATTAGGGCCAGAAGCAGGTCATTGTTTTGAAAGCAGCCCTGGTTCTTACCGTTACAGACTGACTGGGATTGTGTGCAGGCGAACTGTTATTGATTGGGTTTATTTCCCTAATGGTTGCATTCTGCTCTCTCTTGGGATTTTTAATGTACAAGACACATAGAGCTTTCCCCTGCATGTCTGCCGATTAAGTGTGATTGAGTTTAATGAGTCTATTCAACAGCACCCAACTCTCTAGTCTTTACTCAGACAATCTCCTAGGAGTTGGAGCTCAGACAAAGGACTGCAGAAAGAAACCTACTAATTTGAATAACCTTATATTTGCTTTTAAGTTCAGGCTTATTCTCCCTGGAACATAAGACAGTCGGTTTATAATTACATGAAGCGTAATCATATCACTGTCATTCAAATGACTGGACATTCAAACGACCTTTATTGGAAACCACTGCGATAAGCTCAGGGTCTTTGTGCGCACTGCAGAGGCTGTGCCTTGACTAAGGGTGGGGCAGAGAGTTAGAGTGAATCCACCTGTGTCAGCTCAGGGGGAAGGCACCTTTTTCTAACTCCCGCAGAGACTCTGCCTATGATGCCTTTGGATGAAGTGGTTTTGGTACCTCTCTGTTCACATTCAACCACCTGGGTGAACAATGTCTCACTGATCAGTTCAGTTCAGTTGCTAAGTCATGTCTGACTCTTTGCAACCCCATGAGTCGCAGAATGCCAGGCTTCCCTGTCCATCACCAACTCCCAGAATTCACCCAAACTCATGTGCATCGAGTCAGTGATGCCATCCAGCCATCTCATCCTCTGTTGTCCTCTTCTCCTCCTGCCCCCAGTCCCTCCCAGCATCAGGGTCTTTTCCAATGANTCCACATTTAAATACAGTGTACGTATTTTTGTCTTCCAAACCTAACTGGAAACCAACTGGCTTTACAACCGGATATTTAGCCTTAATGGTTTTCCATGATCACTCTCAATGCTATATTTATATACTATTTAAGTTCTCTAGTGAGGGGAAATCCGAGGCTCAGAAATATGCTTACTTGCTCTAAACAAAATGCCACAATGCCATCTACAAACCCTTTGAGAACATCTGAAGCAAATGTGTCTAACTTGGTTGAGTTCAGTCCCTGGGTCAGAAAGAGCCCCTGGAGAAGGAAATGGCAACCCACTCCAGTATTCTTGCCTGGAGAATTCCATGGACAGAGGAGCCTGGTGGGAGCCCCTGGTGGCACAGAGGAGTCCATGGGGTCGCAGAGGTCGCAGAGTCAGACACAACTGAAGTGACTGAGTACAGCAGGTAGAAATCCCTACTTTTAAGCTAATTTGGTTGTTTGGGGATTTTTTTTTCCCCCCAGCCTCAAGAATGACAGGAAGAGCACTGGCCCAGAGTTGGACCTGAGCTGTAGAACCTGGTCTGTTTCTAACTGACCTTGGGCACACTGTCTTCCAGCCTCAGTTTTGTCAGATGTGAAATGGGAGGATGAACAATTGTCTTCAATAGGGCTGACTTCACAGTGAGACCTAGTGTAAAATGAAAATGTAGGACCCCTTGTTCAAATGGTAGGAGCTGTGAAAGGTATATAACATGGCACATTTCATGTCTTCCAAGTGTTCTCAAGTTGTCATGGTGGGGGTTTTTTTGTTGTTGTTATATCATGCTTGTTGTTATTGCACCGCATGGCTTATGGGATCTTAGTTCTCTGACTAGGGGTTGAACCTGTGCCCCTTGTAAAGGAAGGGTGGAGGAAGGGTGGTCCCACTGGACCACCAGGGAAGTCCCAGAGGTTTAAAAATTGCTTTTAATTTTGCTATTTAATGTTATTCTAAGTGAAATCAGAATTTTAAATTATTAATGTGAATTTTATCATTCGTTTTTACATTATGAAATTTTAAAATACAATATGACAGCGTTTAACTTCTGTGGAATCACGATATACAACTAGAGAACACAGGGGTACACGGAAGTTACGCCAGTCTGAGTGGATGGGATAGGCTTTCTTGGTTGTTTCTACTTTTCAGAATCCTTTGCCGTCTTTCTGCTTTGGAAGCGAGTTCCATTTCAAATAAAAACGGTGGTATCTCGGGGGCTGTCATTCCCCTCCTCCCACCTACTTAGTTGTAGAAGGAACCCGCTTACCTCCTGGTCCTTCTGAGCCTTGCAAAACCCCCATGCGTCGTGGGTCACGAGAACTCTGTGCTGTGGGACATGAGTAGTCTTTTTGCTGTGTGGGAAGGGGGCAGCTGGGGACTCTGGGCACACATACTGCACGTCCCCCCTCTGCTCTGATATCTTGTGGCCTTCGCTTACAGAACACAAGTTAAAAGATGAAATAATTAAGAAGTTCAAGACGGATGGCAACCACAGCATAAAACAGAGGGTGAAGCCCTTCTGAGCAGCGAGGCTTTGTGTGGCTCCACAGGTCTCCCCAGCCCCAGGAGGCGGCCCTGATCTGGAAATCTCTAGATCTCATGTAATCATCTGATTGCATCACGACTTTGTTTATTCCTGGACATGTTCTATCTTTGAAGAGTGACTGTTTAGAGTGACTCCAACTTAAGGAATTGCCGATCTGGTCATCACATTAAAGAAAGTCAGCCTATTAAGGTATACTTTATGTAACTTTGTGTGTGTTAGTCACTCAGTCCTGTCTCTTTTTGACTTTATGAACTGTAGCCTGCCAGACTTCTCTGTCCATGGGATTCTCCAGACAAGAACACTGGAGATGGTAGCCATTTCCTTCTCCATAACTTTACATAGGTGTAATTCACTCACTGCAAATGAACAGCTTGATCAGTTTTAGGAAACGTGTCCAATTGTGCACCTATCACATCAATCCAGTTTGAGAACACAGTCATCACCCCCTAAAGTTACTTGTGCCCACAGTAGTGTATTTCTGTGCCCACCCAAGCCCAGGCATCAGTTCCCATCATGAAATATTTATATAGCAGCCTCTTTGGACAAATTTACAGTGGCAGTTCTGTGTCTATGAGGCAACTAGTGATTCAGACACAAGGGCATTACAGAAACGCTGGCTCACATAAGGATACCCAAGGCATGGAAATTGATTGGAGAGGTTCTTGTGCCACTCATGAAGTACCTTTCAGTGGATTTAAAAACCGTGCCTGAATGCCACAACTAAGACCTGGCTCAGCCAAATAAATAATTTTTTTTTTTTTTTAAGGTTTGCCTCCTTCAGTCAGAGTCAGCTCCATGGCTTGGAAAGCTCAGCCTGGGCTACACTTTTTTTCTCTAATCCTTCCACAGCCTACACTCAACAGCTTGGGTCTCCTTTGTCAGATACAACCTATAGGTACAGCCCAGTGGTCTTAGGGGAAGTACTGTTATCAAGAGTGGGGAATGACAGCTTAGACCCCTTCTCAATACTAAACCTGGATACCATATTAACTTTTCTGAACCTCTGTTTCACATCTACCCACTGAGGACAGTAAAATTTTCCTTGCTGAGTTGTGGGAACAGTGTGGCAGGCAGCAATACACATTTAGAGGCTCCAAAATGTGCAGGGTGCTCCAAATTGTTAGTAATTGTTTTTACTGGCTGAAAGGTATTACAGGTGCTGTTATTTTCAGCACTGAATCCCAGGAGCAGCAGCAATCCAGGAGTGTCTGCTTCCCTCTTTAATTCTTAAATTACCAAGTGTTTTCTTTCTTTCTTTCTTTCTTTTTTTTAAAATATTTATTTATTTAGCTGCACCAGGTCTTAGTTGCAGCACAGGGGATCTTTAGTTATAGCATTTGGGATCTAGTTCTCCAGCCAGGGATTGAACCCAGGCCCCCTGCATTGGGAGTATGGAGTCTTAGCCACTGGACCACCAGGGGAGTCCTGCAAATGCTTTCAACTGAGTTCATTGATAGACTATACTCTCAACTCTATTTCCAATTATAGAACAAAACATTAACGGGTACCTAGAATTTCATTTCGAAAATTCAATCTATGGACAAGTGCTGGAATACAGGTACTCCAGGAGTTTTCCCTTCATTTTCTCCTTCCTATTTTTCATTTCATTAAACCAAAAAACTTTGAAAATGCAGAAAAAGTTCTGCCAATAGCTAGTTTTTTCCTGCTAGCCAAATCTTTTGCTTTCTCTGGGTATCAATTTCTTCCTTTATGAAATGATGAGTACAGACTATAGGTATGCTAAGGGTTTCTTCCGGTTCTAAAATGCTGTGGTCAGTGGTTCCCTCTGGGGAAGAAGGAAACACGCTCATACAAAGAAAAGCCCTGCTCTATTTAAATCAAATTTCTTCTTACCATGTCTTTCTGTTCCTTTGTTGTTGTTGTTCTATTTGCAATAAAATCTGTGGGTGTTATACCGGATCAGGTCCCAGCTGTGATATCACAGCAGGAAGGAGCATCAGTCTCTGGGTCCCTCTCACTCCCCGTCTTTGCAGATTGTTGGGAATCAGCCTCCTGGCTCAGTGCAGCTCCTGGGGGTCATCATGGAGCAAGTAGGGCAGGTTTGCTGTGAGAAGGGGAGATGTGAGGAGTAGAGAGGGCCGAGTCTACACTGGGCTGATGAGGCCCGCATATGCATCCTGACAGATGGAAGTGTGTAAGTATTTATCACTCTTGACTCGGAGTTGTAACAGGATGCGATTGGATTTACTGCTTTTTCTGATTAAAAAATAATTAAGGAAAGTTTTGCCCTTTTTTTCTTTTTAATTTTTTAACTGAAGGATAATTGCTTTACAGAGTTTTGTGGTTTTCTGTCATACATCAGCAAGTATCAACCATAGGTACACCCATGTCCCCTCCCTCCTGAACCTCCCTCCTATCTCCCTCCCCATCCCACCCTTCAGCCTGTCACAGAGCCCCAGTTTGAATTTGCTGAGTCATACAGCAAATTCCCATGGGCTATCTGTTTTACATATGGTAATGTAAATTTCCATGTTATTCTCTCCATACATCTCCCCTTCTCCTGCTTCTCCTCCTCCATGTCCATAGGTCTGTTCCCTATGTCTGTTTCTCCATTGCTGCCCTGAAAATAAATCCATCAGTGCCATCTTTTTAGATTCCATATATCTGTGTCAGTATGTGGTATTTGTATTTCTCTTCCTGACTTACTTCACTCTGTATAATAGTTCATCCACCTCATTAGAACTAACTCAAATATGTTCCTTTTTATGGTGGAGTAATATTCCATTGTGTATATGTACCCCAGTTTCTTTATCCATTCATCTGTTGATGGACATCTAGGTTGCATCCATGTTCTAGCTATTGTAAATAGTGCTGCAATGAACATTGGGGTACATGTGTCTTTTTCAGTTTTGGTTTCCTCAGGGTATATGCGTAGGACTGGGATTGCTGGGTCACATGGTGGTTTTGTTCCTAGCTTTTTAAGGAATCTCCATACCATCTTCCATAGTGGCTGTATCAGTTTGCATTCCCACCAGTAATGCCAGAGTGTTCCCTTTTCTCCACATCCTCTCCAGCATTTATTGCTTGTAGATTTTTTGATGATGGCTATTCTGACTGATGTGAGGCGGTATCTTATTGCAGTTTTGATTTGCATTTCTTTAATAGTGAGTGATGTTTAGCATCTTTTCAAGCGCTTGTTAGCCATCTGTATCTCTTCTTTGGAGAAATGTCTCCAGGTCCCTTTCCCACTTTTTAATTGGGTTGTTTGCTTTTCTAAGTTTTGCCTTTTTTATGAATGACATCTCTGCCTTGGTTTTTATAATGTGTGTATGTTCAGTTGTTTTGTGTCCTACTCTTTGCGACCCTATGGACTGTAGCCCACCAGGCTCCTCTGCCCATGGGATTCTGCAGGCAAGAATTCTGAAGTGGGTTGCCACGCCCTCCTCTAGGGGATCTTCCCGATCCAGAGATCAAACCCTTGTCTCTTTATGTCTCCTGCTTTGGTAAGCGGGATCTTTACCACTAGAGCCACCTGGGAAGCCCTGTTTATAATGAAAAGTAATTAAAAAATAAAGATGACATAAGAGAAGTGAAAGGAACTTTGAAAAGGATTTGTGTGCACTTCTTTCTTTTTAAAACTTTTTACAATGGAATACACAGAAGCAGAGAGAATAACACGCAATAACAATTACCCATCATTCATAATCAACAGTTATTCACTCTGGCCAATCTTGTTTTTTTCTGCAGTGTTCCTACTACTCACTACCACTCTATAGATTGTTCTGCAGTAAATCCCACACATCATATCAGTTCAGCTCTAATGCTTTAGTATATATCTCTAAGATGTAAGTACTTTTTAATTAAAGCACAGTCAGAATATAATTATCATGCCTAAAGAAGAGAGCAATTGATTAATGTTAGCAAATAGTCACTAGTCATATTTTTCCAGTTATCTAAATTTTTCCACAGCTTGTTTAGGGTCCATATGGGTGCTAGTGGTAAAGAATCCACCTGCCAGTGCAAGAGACATAAGAGACATGGGTTCGATCCCTGGGTCTGGAGGATCCCCTCGAGGAGGTCATGGCAACCACTCCAGTATTCTTGCCTGGAGAATTCCATGGACAGAGGAGCCTGTCCATAGGGTTGCAAAGAATCGGATAACTGAAGTCGGATAAGTGCAACCTGTAAACTGGTCTCCTAAGTCACTAATCCAACGGTTCTCAAAGTGTGGGTCCCAGACAAGCATCATTAGTATCAGCTAGGATCTTCTTAGAAATGCAGTGGCATTAGTAGCCAAGACCTACTGAGTCAGAAACTTTGAAGGTGGGACACTGCCAGCTGCCTTCTAGGTGATTCTGATATAAAATTTGGAAGTGCTGCTTTAATCTTTAAGTTTCTCTCTCAGTAGATCTGTTGAGAAAACTGATTGTGTGGTCATTATACACTTCCCCAGAGGGTTAGATTTTGCCAGTTGTGTTCCTATAGTAATGCAACAATTGTTTTTTAGGCAAACTGAATAATAGTAAATGTGCTCTCTCCATATGGGTCAAATCACATAAGGTATCACGACAGTTAGCATAATGAGCCACTATCAGCTGACAGTATTAGTTACTGTTTGTTCTGCCAGTTTGAAAGGGTGACTAAGAGAAACCAATGGATGTTTTGAAACTATTTGGACTTTATTTTTATTGTTAGAATTATAAATACCCCATTTTTGGACTTGTTAGCATGCCTGTTATGCCAAATAGCAGACTTATTAACACATATTAAGGAGCTGACATATCCAATGGCATGATGGTAGGTCAGCTGTTTGGCTCCCCGATTCCTACCTCCCTGCTTTCCTCCCAGTTTATAGAGTCTCTTGCCCATGGATGATTCCATGCTACCAGAGTGATGTCATTGACTTGACGTCACTTGATAGCTGGCACAGTCAGCAATCAAGAGCCAATAGGAGCTGGCTCCATCACACCACTGGCTCATTCTTTCAGAATCTGGTCTTTATGGCCACAGTAACTTGTGTGGTTTGGGCAAAACCCACTCTTTGCCTTCATCTGTGTGAATCTAAACTAAGGTGCATGTGATAGGTGATTTTACTTGTTAACTTGGCCAGGCCACGTGTCCAGATATTTGGTTAAACAGTATTTTAGGTATTTCTGTGAAGATGTTTTATGGAGGACATTAACATTTAAATCAGTGGACATTTAACATTTAAATCTGCTTGTAGTCGAGCAGACTGCTCCCTGCCATGTGGGTGAGCCTCATCTAATCAGTTGAAAGTCTTAAGTGAAGAATAACGTTCCCAGAGGAAGAGAAAATTCTGCCTTTGGACTCAAACTGCAATATCAGTTCTTCTCTGAGTCTC
Source organism: Neotragus moschatus (assembly GCA_006410615.1). Classification (NCBI taxonomy): domain Eukaryota; kingdom Metazoa; phylum Chordata; class Mammalia; order Artiodactyla; family Bovidae; genus Neotragus; species Neotragus moschatus. The sequence goes on from SJYA01001801.1 coordinate 414,850, forward strand.
CAGCCCGCTAGCCTGTTCTGCAACTTTTGGACTTACCAAGCCTCTACAATCTTGTGAGCCAATTCCTTAAAATAATCTTTCCCCTTCTCTCTCTCTCTCTCTCTGACTCCCTCTTCCCCTGCTCCTTGCTTTCTCTCTCTCTCCAAATGTATACGCATATACATACACATACACTGTGTTGGTTGGTTCTATTTATGTTCCATAAAGCTAATTTTCCATAGAACTTAAATATTAAAAAAATATATATATATTGGGTTGACCAAAAAGTCAATCCCAATAAAAAAGTTAGTCATAACTCTAACTTTATAACCCTGTAATAGACTGAGATCTGTGATTGGACAAAGACTAATTTAAGGGCTATTTTCCCCCAAGCATCTTTCTATTGGCTTTTCTACAGTACTTGAAACTCCTACCTCATTTACGTAAGGTGAGGCCTTGATGCTTGCATGCATACTCAGGTGCTAATTTGTGTCTAACTCTTTGCGACCCCATGGACTGTAGCCCACCAGACTCCTCTGTCCATGAGATTTCCCAGGCAAGGATACTGGAGTGGGTTGCCTCTCTAGGGGATTTTGGAGATTTCCTCCTCCAAGGGATCTTCCCAACCCAAGGACTGAACCCGCATCTCTTGCATTGGCAGGCTGATTCTTTACCACTGTGCCACCAGAGAAGCCCCTAAGGCCTTGATAGCTCCTGTTAAAAAATGGAGCAGGACAGCAATCAGGCTAGTATCAGCTGTCAGCATCTTAATGGGCTATATGTGCAGATTTTTCGTCCAATCACCCCTGAGAAATCTGTGCAGACAAGTTCTAAATATGGTCCCCTGGCAGCCAGACGTCCTCATGAAGCCCTATCTAGGACACAGGTGGGCCTCTGTTCACTAATTTATGTACTTAAGTACATCTTGACTAGCTCTGGAAAGGATTTAAGATGGCTTTCAAAGAAATAAGTAGTGCAGCAAGGCCAGAGGGATTGAAAAAAAGTGAGGCAAAGGGAAAATGACGGTAGAAGAGGATGGAACTGGGAGCAAGGCAAACGTGCAGATTAGATTTTCTGAAAGCTATGTGCTTCCAGAGGTGTGTTACACAATTGAGTTAAAAATTTCTAGGAGAATGTGTGAAGGGGGCTAAAGGGAATCATATAACATAAAAGATAAAGAGTTAATCTGTTGCTTAGATAAATCTAAGTCCTTTGGTCATTAAGGCCAGAGTGAGATTTCTTTAGTAGGTCTTCCAAGAGAAAACTCTGCATAATGTAAACAATTATGTCTTTGCAACATCTTTGGACTAAATGAAGTGACTCACTTCAAAGGATCTCTTTTGATCATACTCTTCACTTAGCCAAGAGGATTATATCAAAGTGCAATTCAGTAGAAGTACTTTTCAGGTACCTGCCATGATACATCCCAGGTGTAAAGTCACTAGTGATCTGGTTTCATCCAGGGATAAGTTATAAATTATCTAGCTGTTCTCAAGTGCCAGTCTGGCAGGCAGTGATGAAAGTTCCATGGGTTCATGATGAAAAAAAAAAACAGTGCAGTCACTAGTGAATTTTCCATAACACTAACTTTCCATAAGACTTCAGTTTAAAATACTGTCCTTAAAAGAAAAAAATAAAAAGACTGTTCTTTTGTTATATCCTTACTTGGTAAAAATAAGTTAGCAACCTATGTCAGTAAACAGCATTAAAAAAATTTTTTTTAACTAGCCTGTGAAATATAAATATCTGGGAAACCACTGACCTAAGAGAATGGAAGGACACACAATCCTCCATGAATATTATTTTTCTCAGCAAGGCTTTTGGTATCTTTATAACTTGCAGCAATATGCTAGAAATCATACCCTCTGATGAATATCTGGAATGCAGTTCTCCAACATTACAAGTCTAATACAAAACCATACGTTTTAAAAATCAGTCAATCTGGAGGTAGCACTGATATACTGTTACAAAAATTTAGGAACCAGACAAGGACCAAGCCTAACTAGAAACCACCCCCACTGTCGCTTTGAGTTGAACCAAGGGAGGACTGGGCCAAGAGTGTCCTCAGGATGTTATTTTGAATGTTCACCACCTCACAGACATATAGGTGAGAGAGATTCCCAAGCTTTACACCATGGAGCACTGCTGCAATAATTCTAATTTGAGAATTATTTTAAAGTAGACATAACCGAGTAGACTGTTAAACATCTGAACCACACAACAGCAGCAACCAAAATCGCCAACAAAAGCTACACAGTAATAAAACCTACAGAATCCTTTGCTTTGAGTCATTGGGCTTTTTTAGTTTCTCGAGAAGTAAGCAACTGTGTGTTAACAGATGATATCATCTGGTAGACAGGACGTGGTCCATATAAAGATAGTTAATATTTCTTGGGGCTTCCCTGTTGGCTCAGAAGTTAAGAATCCATCTGCAGTGCAGGAGACGCAGGAGACTCGGGTTCGATCTCTGGGTTGGGTAGACCCCCTAGAGAAGGAAATGGCAACCCACTCCAGTATTCTTGCCAGGAGAAGCTCATGGACAGAGGAGCCTGATAGGCTATGGTCCATGGGGTCACAGAGCCAGACACAACTGAAGCAACTGAGAAATATTTCTTGAGCACTGTTTTAAATATTTTATGTGTAAATACCTTCAATCTTGACAACAACCTTATGAAATATGAATCATTATTATTATATTCCCAATTTACAGATGAACAAACTGAGGTCAAGAGCTGTTAAATAAATGTCATCCAATGACTATGAGGTAGAACCAGGTTTCAAACTCCAGTAGAGTAACCCCAGAGACCACGCTTAGAACAAGACGCTTCATTGACTCTGGAATACATCTGGAGGAAGCTGGGAGTTGATTACTAGAAATGATGCCCTTGATCTTAGAACAGTTCATTTGTGACCATTCTTTCAGGAAGTTACCAAATGACAAGGACAGTTTTCTTGGAAGGCCATTTCTAGCCTGTGTTAATAAAACTGTATCATCTTCAGATAAGAAGGTGCTTTTTGTACTGTTTTTTAGAGTCCTTGGCCTCAAGCTCATCAGAAGCAGCATCAAATTGTTTCAGTAGGAGCTGAAAACAAGGGGGATGGGGAGTGGAGTGTGACTCTGGTGCTCAGAACATACCTTCACTCTGCACACAAATTTTTTAAATTTTATTTTTAATTGGAGGATAATCACTTTACAATATTGTGATGGTTTCTGCCATACATCAACACAAATCATCATCGGTATATACTTGTCCCCTCTCTCTTAAACCTCCCTCCCACCTCCCTCCCCATCCTACCCCTCTAGGTTGTCACAAAGCTCTGGTTTTCACACAAAATTTTATTGGTTTGGCCAGGTCACCCCTGAATCTCTGGCTTATAGAAGGTACTGGGTGGCAACCTCTGTGTGAACGTCAGTATCTGTGGTGTCTCTGTTGAATTCTGGTACTCTCACTCACATTGAATTCTATTCCACTGAGTCAAAGACCTAAGAAAGATTAAAAATAAATTGCAGGGAGGTGGGGGGTGGTTCAAGATTGGGAACTCATGTACACCTGAGATGGAAAATTTTAATTAATAAAATAAAAAAAAAAGAAATTGCAATCTGTTTTTTATTCAGTCCAGTTGCTCAGTCGTGTCCGACTCTTTGCAACCCCATGAATCACAGCACACCAGGCCTCCCTGTCCATCACCAACTCCCAGAGTTCACTCAGACTCACGTCCATCGAGTCAGTGATGCCATCCAGCCATCTCATTCTCGGTCATCCCCTTCTCCTCCTGCCCCCAGTCTCTCCCAGCATCAGAGTCTTTTCCAATGAGTCAACTCTTCGCATGAGGTGGCCAAAGTATTTGAGTTTCAGCTTTAGCATCATTCCTTCCAAAGAAATCCCAGGGCCGATCTCCTTCAGAATGAACTGGTTGGATCTCCTTGCAGTCCAAGGGACTCTCAAGAGTCTTCTCCAATACCACAGTTCAAAAGCACCAATTCTTCAGTGCTCAGCTTTCTTCACAGTCCAACTCTCACATCCATACGNTCCCCTTCTCCTCCTGCCCCCAGTCTCTCCCAGCATCAGAGTCTTTTCCAATGAGTCAACTCTTCGCATGAGGTGGCCAAAGTATTTGAGTTTCAGCTTTAGCATCATTCCTTCCAAAGAAATCCCAGGGCCGATCTCCTTCAGAATGAACTGGTTGGATCTCCTTGCAGTCCAAGGGACTCTCAAGAGTCTTCTCCAATACCACAGTTCAAAAGCATCAATTCTTCAGTGCTCAGCTTTCTTCACAGTCCAACTCTCACATCCATACGTGACTACTGGAAAAACCATAGCCTTGACTAGAAGGACTTTTGTTGGCAAAGTAATGTCTCTGCTTTTGAATATGCTATCTAGGTTGCATAACTTTTCTTCCAAGGAGTAAGCGTCTTTTAATTTCATGGCTGCAATCACCATATGCAGTGATTCTGGCTTTTTTATTAGGCCTACCCAATTTCTTACAAGAAAAGAGCATAATGATGGTCAGCAGCAGTTAGCTGTCCACTGCTGACCTCCTGGGATGGAGGCAGAAGCATCAGACAGCTCATCATCAGTGTGTTCCCCAGAGCGCTGGGGGCTGCCATGTTGCACTTTCAGCCTGCAGGCCCTCCAACCTCTCACCCCCAACCCCCGACTCCAATTTGTAAATTGTCATCATGACAATACTCACTCCATGCCCTTCTGGTCTCTGGTCTGCTGTAATACAGTCTGTCTCCAGCCAGTAAGTCAATAGAAGTTCAAAGTATTTACGAGCGAGGAAATCATGGGTTCTCTGAGAACCAGTAAGTGTCTAGCTTTTGAGACCATTCTCCCCAGTTTCCCTGAGTCCAAATATCTTTCTTCTTTCATTTGGCTGAGCCAGATTTTAGTTGTGCTGTGTGAACTATTAGCTGCAGCATGCATGATCTAGTTTCCTGACTGGGGATTGAACCTGGGCGCAATGCACTGGGTTTTCAGAGTCTTAGCCAATGGAGCACCAGGGAAGTCCCCTAATATCGTGCTTCTGCCTGCAACCTGTGGGAAGAGTTTAATCTCTTTGTTTTGGGCTGCTCAGGGGATCTGTTCTCCTTCTACTTCAAATACTTCTTTTTTAACTCAAACTTTTCTCTGATTTCCTAACCTAGGCTTTCTTTCTTTCTGACCAGCACTGTGGAGTCTTTGTTCTCTTTGACTGAAAGTCCTAAAATTCTCAGAGTCCCTCCTGGGGAAAATGATCTTGTTTATCCATAGTTATCAGTCCTGTCATTGATGCAGGAACATGCAGTAGACTATCCACAAGAGGCCAGTACAAACGGTGGATGCTTCTCACCACAGGGGAGGGACAGGGATCCAGAAATAAAGCTACAGGGGCACAGAGGACACGTTTGCCTGCTCTCCAAATTGTTACTTTTGACTTGCCAGAGGAACATTAAATATTCACACACAGACTCATTCAACAAATGTTTATTGTAAAGTACTGTGCTAAAGCCAGTCATGGAGTTACTTGGGCTCTGCTTTTAAGGAGTTTTCGGTCTAGCAGGAAAGCTGTGGTGTGCATTGTACAACACAAAGATTATATTACAGGGACTTCCGTGGCAGTCAGGAGCAGTAACTGTCTTCCAATGAAGGGGGTGCAGGTTTGATTCCTGGTCCTAGAGCTAAGATCCCACGTGCCTCGGGGCCAAAAAGCCAAAACACAGAGCAATATTGTGACAAATTCAATGAAGACTTTAAGACATGATCCACATTTTTAAAAAATCTTTAAAAAAGAGATTTTTTAATAGGCAGAAAGTGATACAGCTATAACAAATGTACAAATAAAGTGCCGTGGGTGTCTAGATTACTTCACTGAAAAATCAGAAGTGAATCAAAATTTTAAGAAGTAGGAATAAGAATTTATAGTGGGAGTGAATTTAAAGGTCAACGAGTTCATCTGATTCACTTTGCAGATGTAACAGTGTCAATATACATTTTTTTAAGAAGCTAGACACAAATCCAAGTTTATTAGTGATTATATTACACAGCAAATGCACCAAGTTAAAAAAGAAAGGTATGTTAAGAATGGATTTCAAATACTTAGATATTTTATTTTGGTTTTTATTTTTACTTTTAGCTGTGGTAGGTCCTTGGTGCCTGCGAGTGGGCCCTCTCCAGTTGCCAACAAAATGCATTTTAAAAAGTAAAAAAGGAGATATACAGTTTAATTGTGACAAAATTGGTCTAAAACATAAGCCCCTGCATTTCTAGCCTGGAGCTATTTTCTTTACACCAAGCAGCTTTCCCCAATAAGCCAAGAACATGTGGACCACAAATTGAATCTAAATTAGCAATAGCCAGCAAAGCTGTTGTTTTAAAAATGGGGATGACCATATTAATTGGAGAATGTCTCAGAAAATACAGGAAAGAACTCTCTGGTTATATTTGGCACTGATTCATTTCTTGTTATAAGAAACTACATCCAAAAGAGAGCTATAAAATTAAAGAATAAGAAATGAGACCCTAAGAAAGGTTATGGAAATCAGAGTGAGTTAGTCTGAAAAAAAGAATGTTAATGGGGGAATTCTTCAGCCTTCAGGGATCAGGAGGTCCCCCAACAGCTGTTCTCCATTTCTCCAGAAGGTAGAAAACCAGAGAAAATAGACTTGAATATCAAGCAGGAAAGATGAAGTCAGATGTAAGGAGCAGGCCCCTGATCTGAAGGTCTAATACACACAGACAGAGGAAACTGCAGGATACTGTGGCTCTTCTTTCTCTTCCAGTCTCAGGAAAGGGAACCAACGCCTTTCCTAGAAGTTCTGTAGACCCGGCTGCAAGTGAGGATGGAGTCATTTAAACCTTTTAAGGATTCCTCCCGGTATTTGGGAGATTATTCCAACCCCAGTACTCTTACTCTGTTTGATCTTACAAGTGAGGGGAAACAAAAAGATAAAAATAAAATGCTGCTTAATATTTCCTGGCAATTATAAACAGAATTGTGGTGGTTTAATTGCTAAGTTGTGTCTGACTCTTTTATGAACCCATAGACTGTAGTCTGGCAGGCTCCTTTCTCCATGGAATTTTCCATACAAGGATACTGGAGTGGGTTGCTATTTCCTTCTCCAGGGGATCTTCCCAACTCAGGGAAGAAACTCATGTCTTCTGTGTCTCCTACATTACAGGCGGATTCCTTACCACTGAGCCACCCGAGAAGCTGGAGGTACATAAGTAGAATGGGGTGTCTGATCTAAAATTGCTAAAGAAGGGTCTTGTTTTGCAAATAGCCATTTTGAGTCAAAGCTAAACATGAGACTGCGAAGGAGCCATGCTAGTTTCTCAGGCCTTTCCATGGAATTCCAGAGCCTTCCCATTCTCACTCTTTCCTTTCCCAGACTATCATTTCTGAAAACATCTCTCAGGTGTTGATGAATCCTCAGAATTATTAACTGAGGATGGCATAAGTCCCTGGTTCCAAAACCTGGGCATAGAATTATCCAGAAAGTTGAAAATAAAATATAAGAGTCTAGGTCTACAAGCAAGAAGTGTTGGAGAGGGTGTGGAGAAAAGGTAATCCTCTTACACTGTTGGTGGGAATGCAAACTAGTACAGCCACTATGGAGAACAGTGTGGAGATTCCTTAAAAAACTGGAAATAGATCTGCCTTATGACCCAGCAATCCCACTGCTGGGCATACACACCGAGGAAACCAGAAATGAAAGAGACACGTGTACCCCAATGTTCATCGCAGCAGTGTTTATAATAGCCAGGACACGGAAGCAACCTAGATGTCCATCAGCAGATGAATGGATAAGAAAGCTGTGGTACATATACACAATGGAGTATTACTCAGCCATTAAAAAGAACGCATTTGAATCAGTTCTAATGAGGTGGATGAAACTGGAGCCTGTTATACAGAGTGAAGTAAGCCAGAAAGAAAAACACCAATACAGTATACTAATGCATATATATGGAATTTAGAAAGATGGTAACAATAACCCTGTACATGAGACAGCAAGAGAGACACAGATGTATAGAACAGTCTTTTGGACTCTGTGGGAGAGGGAGGGGGTGGGATGATTTGGGAGGATGGCATTGAAACATGTATAATAACATATAAGAAACAAATCACCAGTCCAGGTTCGATGCAGGATATAGGATGCTTGGGGCTAGTGCACTGGGATGACCCAGAGGGATGTTACGGGGAGGGAGGTGGGAGGGGGGTTCAGAATGGGGAACATGTGTATACCCGTGGCAGATTCATGTTGATGTATGGCAAAACCAATACAGTATTGTAAAGTAATTGGCCTCTAATTAAAATAAATAAAAATTTTTTTAAAAAGTCTAGGTCTTACTAAGAGCTTCTTAGTAGGTGGGTGGGGGGGACTCTCCAGGTGGTCCCAATGACCAGTTCTGAGGATAATTAACTTGTGATATTTTCCTCTCCTGAGGTATTTTCACTTTAAGAAAGATCTCTTAAAGACCTCAGAGAGTTTCAAATCCCCAGTAATTCCAAGATGGTGAAATCCCTGCTGCAGGTGGTCAGAGAAGTGATTTTGGGGATTTCATCCCCTGAATTGTTCCACATGGACTCCACCTACTCTGCAGACTTGGTCATGACCTTGACTTTGCAAAGGAGAGTGTCACCCTGGCATGGGAATCGTTCTAAGGAAAGGAGCAGAACCGAAAACCCTGAGACAAGTGACTTAGGTCCTTAGGGAGGGGCGAAGTGAAACGCGAGGCCGGCAGACCAGCAGACTGTTTTGGGGCTCTGCGTGGGTTGTGTAAACCCCTCTCGCCTGGGTTGTGTAAACCCCTCTCACCTGCCGTTTTGTATTCTTTTATGAAATGGCCAGTTGGGTGTGGCCAGAAAAGGTGACAGCGGAAAGGCTCAGGAAAAAATAAAGTTTGTGATACTCACAGGTCCGTGAGAACACAGCACACCACACAAGGCTACACGGGAAAATCATCAGGGTGGCCAGGAGGCAGAAGGCAAGAGGGAGGGGAAGCTTTAGCCCGGAGACTTTATTGGCCTTTCCTTGGCAAAAGCAAGGCAGAGCAGGGTCAACAGTTTAGGAGTGGCTACTTAGAGTAAGTTCTGCAGGCTTTGGGCTCTCGGGGTGGTCCCTAGAAGCCTGGAACTTGGCTCCTGGATGACTAAGGCATAGGAATATTGCCTCCTGGGGCCTGTGGGCCCAACAGAGGAAGTAAAGCTCTGGACTGGTTAGTTTGCATAACAAGGGCATGTTCCTGACTGGGTCCTCTTTCATGTCTCTACAAATTAGCTAGCCCAGGTAGACTTAGTCTCTCCCCAGCCAGAAAGGTTTTCTAAAGATGTCAAAACATTATAATAAACCAAAAAATAAAAATATTTACAAGATACTGGTTTCCTATCTGAGGGACTTTATTACTATTATTTTTATTTTTTACTATACCCCGTGAGCTGGTCTCCATAGTGTGGTAGGTTGCTGAAACTGTTGAAAATCTAGAGGATTTGCCAATTTTCCTCCCGTCTTGAGACAGTAAAAAAAAAAAAAAAAAAAATTAGCTAAGGAAACTAAAGGACAATAAGAAACAAGCCTGCAAGGAAATAGGCTATGAATTGTTTACTGACGCTTAAAGCTCAGACTTTCAGCACTGATCCTCAGCCCGAACAGACAACCAGAGCTGTTCTGAGAAATTCCATGCTTCGTAAATTGGAGTACTTGGGTATCACACTGACAGGAACTCAATATTTTTCTTGGAAGGATTTGGTCAGCCTAAACTGGCTGTTCATTAGTAAATGGAGTCATGCCCAGGTAGTGATTACCAGCTAGTGTTTATCTCAACTACAGTGTGGCAGAGTCTTAGTTGTTCTTCTAAAAATCTCTTCTTCCCTTCTTATGAACTGGTCACCTAACTGTTAGAGACTGAATTGCCCAGCCAATTTTGCAGCTAGCATGACTATGTGATTCTATTGTCCCTCAATCAGTAAACTTGGGGATGATCTGATGCTAGTGACTTCAGCTTAAGCTAATTGAAAGAAAACTGCTTGCCTAGGACTCTCTTTCATTAAATGGAAAGCACACCTACCAGAGAGTCAGCTGCAGTCATGGAGAAGAGGCTAATGCCCCACGGGAGCAGAGCAATGAGATGGAAGGAAGCTGGGATCCTGAGGCATCTCCCAGAATCCAGCCAACCTAGCAACTGGAAGTACTCCCCTTGGAACTTTTACAGAAGAAATAAACTTCTATTTAAACCTTGTATTGTGGATCTCTTTGTTATGATTGCAGAGTCATTATCTAATTAATATACATAGTTATAAGTTGCCACTTTTTTTTTTTTTCTAGAAGGAATTATGGTTTTCACAGAAACAGAATCTTAGAATGTAGAATAGACTCCCATGCAGGAGTCCCCTCTATATTAAGCCTTCCTTCAGGAGGTCACTCAGGCTCTCTAACCCTTTTGTGATGGGATCTATACTTCTTCACCAGGTGGCCCAGACCATGAGGCTGCTTTATCTAGACTGTGGATGAAGAATGTCGCCTTACCATGTCAGTAAACAAAGGATGTTGTAGCCATCAAGCCACCAGCCTCTGCAGCTAACCCCAAAGATGTACCCTGAGGGGATTCAGGATGGAGAAAAGCAGGATACTGGCCTTAGATAGTTAAGGTGCTTATCAAAGGAACAAGGTCAAAAAGCCCAGACTCTTCCCATACACAGAAAAGCACTAAATCCATTAACTTGAGATCTAGTTTTCTTTAACTGACAGTATTCTTTTAATGTTCCCATTACCTGCCATTTTGTTTGTTTGGTTTTTTGCAAAATTCCTATATATCATGGCTCCTCCCTGATCTCTTCCTCAGAGCAATCTGAGAGGCTGTCTCCTGGGCTTAAGTCCCCAGTAAATCCACTGAATGAAATGTAATTCTCACCTTTTAGATTGTGCAGATTATCAGTATACAATTCTTTTATATCTTCTTCCTGTGGCCAGTGGTGTAGTGTGTTGCTGCAAAACTAATTGGCCTATGAAACATATAACCCCTCCTTCCCCTAAGTATAGTCTTGTAACAACTATTCTAGAAGATGCTCCTCAAATACAGCATTTTAGAGCCAAATAAATTTTGAAAATACTTACACTATACCTACCCTAAAGAGTATATATTAGTGTTTCAGGTGTAGAAAAGTCTGAAATAAATTTAACTTGGTTTAATCCAGATTTTATTAAACATATTTGGCCATAAACCATCCCTAATTAAAAAATTAATTTTTCCTGAATAATATCCATCCCTATCATGTAAAACTAGTGTGTTCTATAAAATACATTTAGGAAGTACAGATCTAACCCATGACCTGGCCTTAATTGGCACTGTTTCCTAGACCACTGAGCAGGTCAGTCACAGACACATGGAATGTAACTCCACACTGGATAGAAAAATGTTGGAATTTGTTTATATTGCTTGGTTATTGGATGTTAGCCCAGTCAGTAGTAAACAGGAAATGTTTTTATTTGAGAATATAGCAAGAACTCCAGAGACAAAGGAAATACACACCCCAAATAAAATCCTTACCCAACAAACCGTGAACACGTAACTAAACTCTTCCTTCCCACAATTCCCTTTTACAGGGCTTACTAATAGAGAATCTTATCTTTACTGATAAGAAAACCTAGTTTGTCTTCTGTGTAATCTCAGCCTGGTTTAGTAGGAAGTGTATGGACTCTGGAGTCAAACAGCTTGATTTGAATCCCACTTACTGTCTTTGTGATTTTAGAAAAAGTTTTTATTGTAACTGAGAGTTAATTTCCTTTTTTATAAAGTGGGAATAAAAATATCTCATTATGGGGGACTTCTCTGGTGATCCAGTGGTTAAGACTTTGTCTTCCAAAGCAGGGTGTGAGGATTTGATCCCTGTAGGATCCCACATGCCTCATGGCCAAAAAACCAAAACATAAAACCGAAGAAATATTGTAACAAACTTAATAAAGACTTTAAAAATGGTCCACATCAAAGAAAATCTTAAAAATATCTCATGTTTGCAGAGATTAAGTGAGAATGCCAGCAGAGCCCCCCGCGCCCCCCCACCCCTGCCACACACACACACACAAAGCACCTGGCAAATAGTAGGAGTTAAAAAAAAAGAATTACCTCAACTTCTCTATTCTCACATCACTTTCCTCTTTGTAGATATTTCTGTTTCAGGTTGACCTTTCCATATATTTCGTTACTATAGGATGCGTCCCATTTTCTTAGCCATATCCAAGAAATTTATTTAACATCTGTTTAAAGTTAATAAATATAATTTGTTCATCTTGCTGCTCAGATAAAGTCTTTCTCTTCCTGATAGTTGTTATAGGATATGAATAGTTAGGCCCCCCTCTTCTGTTCAATGAAATTTTTGAGTTCTATCATTGAGGGTGCTATGGTGCCTTTTTACTATAATAACTGATTATTACTTGAAGAATATCAAAGACAGACACATTAACATTTTTCAACTAAATTGGATTTTTTCTCTTTATGGGGACAGAATATTGTGTCTATAATTAATTTTCATTTATTCCCCTACAACTCTATTTTAACAGATGTGAGCAGTAAGTGCCACTGAAAGTCAAAACTACACTTTTGAGTAACCAAAGAATTTTTCAGGAACTTAAAGAGGTCAAAAGGTTAACTAATAGTTAGGGATTTGTTTGAAGTTCTGTTGGTTCATCACATTTGTAAAAGGCAAAAGTTCTGTTTGTGGCTATCATTGAGTAGCTTATGACAAACCCTCCCTGAGCACAATTATAAGAGCTAAAGAGCAATTTTTAAAAGAACTCAGCTATTTGAAGATACCAGAAAACAACCATGGCAGCCAGGACTTCAAGGGCCAAAATTCCAGAGATAGCCCTTGACATAAGAATCTGATAAAAACAGAACAAGAAAAGAATGTTACAGGCTCCTCACACTAATGAGCCTAGTTGCAGAAATCATAAACAAAATATTTACAAACAGAATTCAATATTACATATAAAATGAATTAACTATCATGACCAAGTTGAGCTTACTCTAGGAATGCATGATTGTTTAACATTAGAAAAATCAACCAATGCAATTTTCTGTCTTAACAGAATAAAGGGGGAAAATTATATGATCATCTCAATAGATGCAGCATAATTATTTGGTAAATTTCAGCTTCCCAAAGGACTTGCAGAAAGCTAGAAACAGAAAGGAATTTCTTTAATTTAAAATTAAAAATGTTTCTGCAACAACCTACATCAAACTTTGTACTTAATGGGGAAATATTAAAAGCTTTTCTCCTGAGATTAGTAATAAGTCAGAGATGACTGCATCAGTTCTAATCAACATTTTATTAGAGTTTCTGGGCAATTAAATCAGGACCAAAAAATAAAGAAATATCATAAAGACTTGAAAGGAATATATAAAACCATCATGATATGCAGATAATATAATTTAATACATTGAAAACTCATAAAAATAAACTTAAAATTAAAAAATGAATTTAACAAAGTCTCTGGATAAAGGTCAATATACAGAATTCAACTGTATATCTGAACACTAGAAAGAAACAAGTAGAAATAAAACCTTTTAATGATATCATTTATATTAGCATAAAACATACTTATCCAAATATGTATTATACCTCTATACCCAAACCCACAAAACATTAGGAACAAAAATCAAAGAAGACTTAAATAATAGAGCAATATACCATACTCATGGATTGAAAGACTCAAAACTGAAAAGCTATCAGTTCTCCCCAAACTGATTTATAAACTTAATGCAGTTTCAATCAAAACTCTGCAGAGTTTGTGTGCATATATGTGTGTTAACTGATAGATTGCTTCTGAATTTTACAGGGAACAACTTAGGGCCAAGAATAATCAAGACAATCTTGAAGAATCAAATTGGGAACTTATCTTGATGAATATAAAGACTTGTACAATGTAACCAGAGAAGGCAATGGCACCCCACTCCAGTACTCTTGCCTGGAAAATCCCATGGAGGGAGGAGCCTGGTAGGCTGCAGTCCACGGAGTCGCTAGGAGGCAGACACGATTGAGCGACTTCACTTTCATGCACTGGAGAAGGAAATGGCAACCCACTCCAGTGTTCTTGCCTGGAGAATCCCAGGGACGGGGGAGCCTGGTGGGCTACTGTTTATGGGGTCGCACAGAGTCTGACACGACTGAAGCGACTTAGCAGCAGCAGCATACAATGTAACAGTAATTATGGGGGCTTCCCAAGTGGAACTAGTGATAAAGAACCCACCTGCCAATGTAGGTCAGATACAACAGATGCAATTCCAACCCTGGGCCGTGANCCCCCCCATGTACCTTTTCTTAGGAATATTCTAGAGGAAATGTTCTGCTAAAGTTAGAGATTGAATCAAGAAAGAGGATGATGTAGAATCCAGAAAACTGAAGAGCCTACACAAGATGGGGTGCCGGGTATTCCCGGGAGAATGTTCACTGGGGAGCACAGTAGAGACTAGTGTATAGCAGGTTGTGAAAACAGCTGGTCCAGACTGAAGCAGCTCAGAAGTTTCTGGGAGATCTGTCTTTAAGAAGATGAAATTCGTTCCATCCCTTTAGGAGTTTTAAAATATAAGATAGACACAACTATAGGGAAGCTGAGTTGGATTTGTGATTATGCATGGAAAATTGGTCTTCCCAGGTGGCGCAGTGGTAAAGAATCAGCCTGCCAATGCAGGAGACGCAAGAGACCCAGGTTGTATACCTGCGTCAGGAAGAGCCCCTGGAGTAGGAAGTGTCAACCCACTCCAGTATTCTTGCCAGGAAATTTCCATGAACAGAGGAGTCCACGGGGTCACAAAGAGTCAGATACGACTGAGCAACAGCATATATGCACACACATAGAAAATTAAGCAAAGTAAAACATTGTAATTATTAACTTCAGGGAAAAGAAAACAGAAAGGAAAAGCAATTATGATACACTTCATAGGTCAACTGTAAATAATATTTATGTCATCAAATTAAGTATTGATTACTGATCTAAACAGAATTATAATGTAACTACAGAGAGAGGAGAGGATTGGAAAATGTGTGTTTTCTGTTTCAAGCNTTATTAACTTCAGGGAAAAGAAAACAGAAAGGAAAAGCAATTATGATACACTTCATAGGTCAACTGTAAATAATATTTATGTCATCAAATTAAGTATTGATTACTGATCTAAACAGAATTATAATGTAACTACAGAGAGAGGAGAGGATTGGAAAATGTGTGTTTTCTGTTTCAAGCTATACCTGAAATTGAAACAATAAAATATTTAGAGATATTAAAGTAAATAATAGAATCAGTTAACAACATTTTTTAAAGTAACTATTTTGGGGGATTAGGAAAAGGAGGGCAGGTGAGAATGGGTATTTTTTCATAATAGTCTTTTAGAGCTATTTGACTGGAAGCATGTTAAACTGTGATAAAAATAGAAACAAACAAAAAAGGAAACTATGGAAAGACTTGAATTTTCTGTGACCTTGGACATGGAACTTCTCAGGACATGATTTGTAAAATAAAGGGATAAGTAATCTTCTATTCTGGATGATCTCTGGCCCAATAAATTTGTGTTAAGCTGCTTAGTTCTAACTTCAAAATGCTTAACATCCCAGGAAATGACGTCAAATTTTAGACTTGAAAGGGTTAATGACGTCATGGAGTTAAATCTCCCAGTTTCCAAACAGGAAACCCTGAGAAGCCATGTCTGTGCCTTCTTTGCAGGCAGCAGCTCCTGAGTGGCTGGGAACACACTGGGACATGAGTATTCATACCTTGATCCAAACACCCTTTCTGTTTTACCCCAACGCCAGTGCCAGTGAGAGACCAAAAAATCAGAGAAGCATAACTGTCCCGCCCCGCCCTGCCCTGCCCAGCTGCCCCCAGATCTTAGACTATCATTTCCTGTGGTTGAGCAGGAGAAGTCATTTGATTGAAACCTCTCCCATCCACCCCACCCACCTCCTTCTTGATAGATTGTGTGTCTAACTCTAATTGCAGCAAAAGGTCAAAGGCGAGAGAAGCCCGTTTCTAATACAGAGATAAATCCAACTTCCCAATGCAGAGATTACACCAGAACCAATTTTATTGTGTGTCACCAAGCCTTCCCTGAGGCCATTAGTAATTTTCCAGACTTCGGTCCCACACTGAGTCTGCAGCTGAATCAATGCTGGGGTTATAACAGAGATGCAGAGTGAGCCCATAAAGCACGAGCCGATCCTCAGACCGTGTTACAGGTGACATTCTGCCTAGAGCACACTCTGTATGCGGCGAACCTCTTCCCTTCCCCCAGTCAATTTGCTGTGCTCGCCTGGATGCAAACGTAAGAGGGACATCTAAGTGCAGTTACTAAGGAGACAAAACAGGTGCTTGGCATGAGTCATCCTCTTTGCAAGGAATCTGGGTAAATTTTCTAGGGTGGCAGCTTCAGTGGTGATTAATTCACTTTTGACATCCATTTCAATGCACAGGGGCTGAAGAATTAATTTCGAATTAAACTGTACTCCCCCCCCCCCCCNTTCTGAAGTCCCTCCTTTAGGAATTTCCTCTGGTAGAGTGGCAGGGAATGCAGGCCATCTCCGTCCCCCCCCCCCCCCCCCAACAACCACCACACTGGCAGGTGAAAGTAGAAAATGATTCACTGCAGTCTCGTCTGGGGTTACAAGATTCCCTCCGCTCTGCTGGGGGAAGGAACGACAGAGGCAGAAGCTGCTGGTTGCCTAGATGGCTCTGTCTCTGGGCTGAGGAAAAACGTGGGAGACAAATTAGTCATTTGGGTCAGCTGAAAGAGCTGGGGAAAGGACCGGATGTTAAAATGCTCCTGACCTGTGTGAAATCCTACAGAACAGCCAGTCCCATTCAGGCAATCAATCTTGATAAGCCAGATAAAGGATTTGGGATGAGAGACAGGGCTTCCGTGGTGGTAAAGAATCCTCCTGCCAGTGCAGGAGACACAGGAGCCAAGAGTTCGAGCCCTGCATCAGGAAGATCCTCTGGAGAAGAAGATGACAACCCACTCCAGTATTCTTGCCTGGAAGTTCCCGTTAACAGAGGAGTCTGGTGGGCTACAGTCCATAGGGTCGCAAAGAGTGACTGAGAACTCAGGAGATGGGGGTAGGAGACAAGAGAGAATACAGTTTAGACTTGACTTTCAGCCTGGGAGGCAGCACAATCAGATCAGTGATAATTACCATCCCAAGAATGCCAGGTGAGGGCTCTGGGTCCTTAACCTTTCTGAGCATGGGTAATCTGGGAACAATGCCTGCGTCGAAAGTTGTTGTGAGGACTTACACAGAGCATGCTCCTAGAAAATTGTGGCGCTCCTGTCCCTTCTCCTATGAGTTATGAACACAAGTTTAGATAAAAATCATATAAACCCACCTCTAGAAAGGGGCATTTGGTCACTTGGAATGCTTAAAGAAACTCTAACCCCCCTAAAAGGAGTCCAAAGTTTCTGCTCAAACACCTCTAGTTAGAGAGCATTTCCATTTCCAGAAGGAAGTCCTCTTTTAAAAAATTTTTTTACTGTGCTACATGGCATGTGGGATTCTAGTTCCCCACCCAGGGATCGAACCTGCAACCCCTGACTGGAAGCACAGAGTCTCAATCACTGGACCTCCAGGAAAGTCCCATAGAAAGTAATATTTTAATCTTCTGATAATTATTTTGGAAAGTCCTTTACCTGTTTGTCTCAGTTGGAGCCCCTAGGGCCACAGAGAATAGTCTAATCACTTCCATGGGAAGCACAATACTTTTCTTCCTAACACGGTATGCAACTTTCTCCCATCATTCTGATGGCTGTTTCTTTAAGAGTTTATAGCAGAGAACTGTCATCTAGCTACCTAAATCCATTCTTCCATCCCTTATTACTATAGAATTACTATTAGGTAGGTTTAGTTAATTAGCTGAGCCACCTAGTTGCAATTCTTGGTCAGCACTTCAAGACAGTGGAAATGTCCTTCCTCCGCTCCCTCGGTTGTAACCTGGTCATTGTAGTAACCCTGTTTCAACACCATTGTTGTTGTTGTCGAGTCGTTAATTCATGTCCAACTCTTTTTGTGACCCCACGGCCTGTACCCTTCCAGGTTCCTCTGCCCATGGGATTTCTCAGGCAAGAATACTAGAGTGGGTTACCATTTCCTTCTCCAGGGCATATACCCACCCGAGGGACTGAACCCACATCTCCTGCATTGGCAGGCAGATTCTTTACCGCTGAGCCGCCAGGGAAGCCCTAGTAGGTGATAATGCCCTGGTGGATGATGAAGCAATGGTTGTGGAAGGAACCTGGTTCTCCAAATGACCACATGGAACAGAGCCACTTACCATCTTAGAATACCCACCTGGGACTGTTAATGCGAGAGAAGCAAGCTTCTTTGTTCCTTAAGCCACTGACTCAACAGATCTCATTGTATCAGCAGCCTGTTGTTGTTCAGTTGCTAAGTTGTGCCTGACTCTTTGAGACTCCTTGGACTGCAGCACACCAGGCTCTCCTAGTAGACCCTAACTAAGACAGGTCCTCTTCAGGTGTTCCCAAGAAATGGCTGGAATAATCAGGTGGTGGTATGGTTTCACTAGAGCAAAGACACTTATTTTTCTTTTGCCAGATACTATCACATTTTATGAAAGGAATCTAAGACTATTCTTGTATAGTCACATCATATTGGCTGTGAAAAGTGAAAATCCGACTTTTTGCGGCTCCATGGACTATATAGTCCATGAAATTCTCCAGGCTAGAATACTGGAGTGGGTAGCTTTTCCCTTCTACAAGGGATCTTCCCAACCCAGTGATTGAACCAATGTCTCCTGCTTTGCAGACAGATTCTTTACCAGCTGAGCCGCAAGAGAAGCCCAAGAATACTGGAGTGGGTAGCCTATCCCTTCTCCAGTGGATCTTGCCGACCCAGGAATTAGACTGGGGTCTCCTGCATTGTGGGTGGATTCTTTACCAACTGAGCTATCAGGGAAGCCCTGGCTGTACAGTAAGCTAAAACCTTACAACATTTTTTTCCTGTGTTGTTGCTAAACTACATAGCCTCCAACCAATACTTGTGGAATGGGCTTTTGAATGCAAAGGAAATCCCTTATACTTATCATCCTTATTAAACCCCAACTTGACAGATAGAATCCATCCTCCTAGTTTGCCAAGATCCTATTGTTTTCTGGTTGTCAGTCACTCTCGGTTCCTCCTCTCAACTTCCAGTGATCCATATTTTTGAGCATCATGCCAGCTATAGCCTTTGATTGGCTTCATTTCATCTTTTGATACTTGGGTTAAGGAATAAAATACCTTACATATATTTTTCCTGCTAAAATGAACCAAGAGTTCTCAGTCTACAGCTTAACAATATGATTATGATCCCCTGTGATGCAAGTAATAAATAATACTCATAGAGTTGCCCCTGATATGGTGCCTTACAAGACAGTACAAAAAGGCCGCTGAACATCACTATGCTGGGAACATACTCAGTTCAGAGCCTCTCTTTCCTATCTTGCAGGTGATGTCAAAACCTTGTCCACCCACAGGGCTACACTGCTTATTTCTAAATGGAAAAATGGTCCAACTCTTCTACTTCTTGGCAAATGAGTTCCTTTTGTTCCTTTCTCATTTGTAGACCTACATCTGCAGACACAAACTTATTAAAAAGTGCGTTACCATTTTAATTATCTGTCATCTGTAAATGGACACATTAATGTAGCAGGCTAATGAAAAATTAACAACACAGCATCACTCTGAAGCTAAAAGCCAAGTTTTAGCTTCTAGTAACTGAGATTAGAGTACAGTTACTGAATAAAAATAGTCTGATTCTGTTTAATTTAGTAGAAATGAAGGAGCTGATGATACTTGCCAGAGGTAGCTGGAATTAGCACATAAGTTACCTTACATTTCTGTGTGTTTCTGTTGCCAAACATAATGCCAGTGCTGACTGAATACTGGGTGGGAGGCGGAGTCTTAGACTTGGACCTGTTCCGAGACCGCTGCTGGGCTCTGTGCTTCGGTAGAACCACTGCCTTCCCTTGCTCTTGGGCCCCACCATTGCCTCTTGAATCCCCAGGCTTATTAGGAAGTTTCCAGCTGGTTGTGCCCAGGACTCCAATGCTAGGCCAACTTAAGCTAGTGGCCTTCAGAAGGTAGATGTGATCCATACCCAGAGGATCAAAAACATAGTGAGCCATGAAGGACATGATGGCCTGTGTTTGGAGTCCTGTTGGAGTGAATTCAGCATCACCAAATGTTAGGAGTCCCACATTGTAGACAGATGCGTTACCATCTGAGCCACCAGGGAAGTCATAAATTTTAGGAATGGAACGAATTCCAGATCCTGGAGGGATTTGCTATGCTCCCATAAACTAAGAACCTTATCAACCATGCCTGGAGCATCGTGGAGCTTCCATAAAGCATGACCTCTAAACTCCAGCTGTCATCTGTTAGATTCTTGTAGTTTCTCTGCCTTAGCCTCAGAGAAAAACACTTAAAAAATTGACCCATGGTGACTACTTAGGAAGTTCTTTCCATTTTAGGGCCTCTTCCACATTTATCTGCATAGCTTCTTTATGTGTTTTATTTTGCAATCTGAATAAAATGGTGTGGGAAATAGTAACTACCTGTGGTTTCCATCGAAGCTGTGCCTTTTCCCACTAGTCCATCTTTTCTTTGTCTTGTTTTCCCATCCAGTTCCCACATGCTTCTCTGTAGATAGGACAAAACCACCATGGTTCCTTCCCAGCATTTCTTTTTTAAAGGTTTTCCATCGGGTGATGGACGTATCCAAAGCCTAATCTGGTCCTCCTCCTATGTCCACTTGTCTTAGTGAGTGGCACTATTATGGGTTTTTAGCTCAGAGATAATTTCTTCAGCCATGTCCAATCTACCAATAAGCCCATCAAAGGCATTCTTCATTTCTGCTACAATGTTGTTTTTTTTTGTCTCTAGCAATTTTTCTTTTTTATTCTTTCATAGGATTTCCATCTCTCTGCTTACATTGCCCGTCTGTTCTTGCGTGTTGTCTACTTTACCCATCAAAGTCCTTAGTATATTAATCATAGTTGTTTTAAATTTCCTGTCTGATAATTTCAACATCCCTACCATGTCTGATGTGTGTGTGTTTTGCTTGTAATTTTTCCTTGGTGGGTGGACAAGATGTACTGGGTAAAAGAAACTGCTGTAAATAATCCTTTACTAATCTGATGGTGACGTGTGTGTGTGTGTGTGTGTGTGGCAGGTGTGTTCTATCATCCTGTGATTAGGTAGATTTCAGTGTTTTTAGTGCCTGTGTCTGCTAATTGTGAACTTTGCAAGTGTTTCTGCTTTTTCTTCCCCCTTTAGTGTGACCGAGTGGCTAAAGCAGTCTGGAGTTGGGTATTTCCCTTCCCCCAGGTCAGTTAGGCTCTGATCACATCCCAGCAGGTTAGGTCTGGTTAACTAGTTGCCCCTAAGGGCAGGCTTTGTTGAGAACACAGTGCTCTGACTTGTTTCACAATGGTTTCTTTCCTCCTCTGGCTGGAGGCACAAGGGGATTTTTTTTCCCCCTCTGATGTTTATTGTGGGAACCTGATCAAGCTCCTGGAGGTAAGGCTCACCATAATTGGGGCCCCTCCGTGGCTGGCTCACCCTGGAGTTTTTAACTCTTGGAACTGTTCACTCCACGTCTCCAGCAACTCACTTATGCCCGTTCAGATTTTCTAACCCCACTACTGGCTTCCACAGGTTTCTTTATTGCTTCTTCTTTTCTTCCTATAATTTACCGAAAGCTGTATTATAAAAAAGAATTCTTTTTTAAAATTCAGCTTGATAGGGTGGATTTATGTTTTTATTTTTTATTGGAGGGTGATTGCTTTACAATGTTGTGCTGGTTTCTGCCGTACGACAACGTGAATCAATGTGGACTCAACAACGCGAGTCAACCGTAACTATATACATAGAGCCCCTCTTTCTTGAGCCCCTCTCCTCCCCCGCCACCACCCCACTCCTCTAGGCCATCACGGAGCGGCAGACCCGGCCGCCTGCGGAGGCGTCGGCTTCCCGCTGGCTGTCTGTTTTACACTTGGGAGCGTGTGTCTGTCAGCGCTACCGCCTCAGCGCGCCCCGCCCTCTCCTTCCCTCGCTGGGTCCACAGTCTGTTCTCTGTCTCCGTTCCTTCCCTGTAAAGAGGTTCTTCAGTACCGTTTTGCATAGGTTTCTGCTCACAACTTTCTGCCCCGTAGGCCGAACTGCTTTGTATTCTCCTGTCTCCCTAGTCTTGGCGCAGCAGTTTGCACTGTGTCCTCTCTCATGTGGATCCAAGAAGAGCTGGCGATTTTTCAGCCTGTTCAGCTTGCTATTTGTTGTTAGAACGGACTGGGAACCCCCAAGCTCCTTACATGCAGAACTGGAAACGGACAGTCCTCCTGTTATGAGGTTTTAATGAGTTTGGGAATCCATCTAGTTGTGTGATTCATAAACTAGAATCCCATCTCCACATCACCTCCTGAGCCTGTTGACACTTAACCTCCTAAATACCCCTTGGACTGTTCCCTTTCCCTCCTTTGTTGTCTCCACACTGGCCCAAGCCACCTCACCTCCTCACTGCTCTCAGCACCCGCCACTGTGGACCTCCTGTTCCACACACTGGAGCCAAAGGAATACTTCCAGAGCAGAAATCTCTGTATTACTAACCTTCTTTACAAACCCTTGTGGCCAAAGGACAGTGAGGCCTTGCCAATGGAAAGCCCCTAAATGGACAGAGAGAATTTCCAGATTCTGCAACAAAGATGCAGAAAAGTCTTAAATATAGCCCAGCAAGAGTTTCATCACTCAGGACTGGGTAATGTGGACTTCTGCGTGGGCAGAATTGTTGCCTTACCTGGGTGGGCCAATAAATACTGGAAGGCTCACAGTTCAGGGCCTTTCACACTTAAAGGACTGACCTCTCTGACAGGCTGCTGACCACAGCTGATACCCTGAGAAGCAGAGAGGGAGGCTCAGGAGGTTCTTTTTTAAGTCTGAATTGAATTTGTTATAGTTTTCCTTCTGTTTTATGTTTTGAATCTTAGCTCCTGACCAGGGACAGAACACATACCCCCTGCACTGGAAGGCGAAATCTTTTTAAAAAAAAAAAAAAATTTAATTAATTTATTATATTTTTTGTCTGTGCTGGGTCTTGGGTGCTGCGTGGGCTTTTCTCTAGATGCAGAGAGCAGGGGCTAAGCTCTAGTTGTGGTTCACAGGCTTCTCGTGGCTGGGGGCTTCTCTTATTGCAGAGCGTGGGCTCTGGGTGCCCAGATTTCAATAGCTGCAGCACGTGGGCTCAGTAGTTGTGGCATAAGGCCTAGTTGCTCCGTGGCATGTGGAATCCTCCCGGATCAGGGATAGAACCTGTGTCTCCTGCATTATTAGATGTGCATTAATTTTTTTAAACGTCATCTTTGTAGAGAAGGGGGACAAAAAGAAGCAAATGTAGACAAATATGGGAAACCTGTTGAAAATGTGTTCATTTCCCCAGTACCCCTCAACTCCCCCATCCTGCAACACAAAATTAGTGCAGCTCACGTTTTCATCAAAATTCGGCTGTAACTCAAAAAGCATCGGTAGGTGGATTCTTTACCATTGAGCCACCAGGAAAGCCCCCAGGAGGCAAAGTCTTAACCACTGGATCACCAGGGAAGGACTAGGAGGTGTCTTCTGCCCATGTCATTCTCATACTTCAGAGTGCTTGTGAGGAGAGCTGGTTGGGGCCTGCAGGTTTCATGGTTCCTACCCACAAGCCCAGCCCTCGTTCCAGGGCCTAAGAAACCTTTCTTATGACCCTTAGGCAAACTCCTCAACTGTGGGCCTACCAGGCTCCTCCATCCATGGGATTTTCCAGGTAACAGTACTGGAGTGGGGTGCCATTGAGACAAATTCCTCAACTGTGGTCCTTAGCTGGGTTTTCAGGTTCCTGTCCTGCCCTGCTTTCCCTCCCTCCCTCTCTCCAGAGCCAGTGACTTCCCAGTTCTGTGTATCTGCCACTCTCTCCCACCCTAGAGCTCTTCTTTTAGTCAGGGATACTTTTTTCTGTAGCTACATCACTTGCACACATCTTTCTGATCTTAGCTCAAGGACCATTTCTTCAGAGAAGATTTGAGCTGTCTAACTACTCAAATCCCAGTGTAGGTTTTTGCAGCATCTTGTATCTTTTCCTCACATTGGTCCCCATTGCAGTCTGCATGTGTGCGTGCTAAGTCGCTTCAGCTGTATCTGACTCTGTGTGACCCCATCCTCTGTCCATGGGGAGTCTCCAGGCAAGAATACTGGCGTGGGTTGCCGTGTCCTCCTCCAGGGAATTTTCCTGACCCAGGGACTGAACCCATGTCTCCTGCACTGGCAGGTGGGTTTTCTACCACTAATAACAGCTGGAGAGCCCTGTAGTTTGTATATCTGTGTAATTATTTGGTCAGTATCTGTTGCTCCATGAAGCAAGGACAATGGCTTGTTTTGCTTATTTTCAGTTCCTCTGTGCCTGGCTTGGTGCTTAGCCATGGGAGGCACTCAACAAATGTAATGAGTGAGTGAGTGAATGCCCGTGTATTCGTTATAAAGAGGAATCATTGCATAACTGACATTTTCTTTCCTTTTTTGGATGGAGTTTGGCTGTTCATCAGCAAGTATTTATTAAGCTTATATGAAGCAGAGAGT
>SJYA01001801.1:439596-455806 GCA_006410615.1 Neotragus moschatus
TTAATTAATTTATTATATTTTTTGTCTGTGCTGGGTCTTGGGTGCTGCGTGGGCTTTTCTCTAGATGCAGAGAGCAGGGGCTAAGCTCTAGTTGTGGTTCACAGGCTTCTCGTGGCTGGGGGCTTCTCTTATTGCAGAGCGTGGGCTCTGGGTGCCCAGATTTCAATAGCTGCAGCACGTGGGCTCAGTAGTTGTGGCATAAGGCCTAGTTGCTCCGTGGCATGTGGAATCCTCCCGGATCAGGGATAGAACCTGTGTCTCCTGCATTATTAGATGTGCATTAATTTTTTTAAACGTCATCTTTGTAGAGAAGGGGGACAAAAAGAAGCAAATGTAGACAAATATGGGAAACCTGTTGAAAATGTGTTCATTTCCCCAGTACCCCTCAACTCCCCCATCCTGCAACACAAAATTAGTGCAGCTCACGTTTTCATCAAAATTCGGCTGTAACTCAAAAAGCATCGGTAGGTGGATTCTTTACCATTGAGCCACCAGGAAAGCCCCCAGGAGGCAAAGTCTTAACCACTGGATCACCAGGGAAGGACTAGGAGGTGTCTTCTGCCCATGTCATTCTCATACTTCAGAGTGCTTGTGAGGAGAGCTGGTTGGGGCCTGCAGGTTTCATGGTTCCTACCCACAAGCCCAGCCCTCGTTCCAGGGCCTAAGAAACCTTTCTTATGACCCTTAGGCAAACTCCTCAACTGTGGGCCTACCAGGCTCCTCCATCCATGGGATTTTCCAGGTAACAGTACTGGAGTGGGGTGCCATTGAGACAAATTCCTCAACTGTGGTCCTTAGCTGGGTTTTCAGGTTCCTGTCCTGCCCTGCTTTCCCTCCCTCCCTCTCTCCAGAGCCAGTGACTTCCCAGTTCTGTGTATCTGCCACTCTCTCCCACCCTAGAGCTCTTCTTTTAGTCAGGGATACTTTTTTCTGTAGCTACATCACTTGCACACATCTTTCTGATCTTAGCTCAAGGACCATTTCTTCAGAGAAGATTTGAGCTGTCTAACTACTCAAATCCCAGTGTAGGTTTTTGCAGCATCTTGTATCTTTTCCTCACATTGGTCCCCATTGCAGTCTGCATGTGTGCGTGCTAAGTCGCTTCAGCTGTATCTGACTCTGTGTGACCCCATCCTCTGTCCATGGGGAGTCTCCAGGCAAGAATACTGGCGTGGGTTGCCGTGTCCTCCTCCAGGGAATTTTCCTGACCCAGGGACTGAACCCATGTCTCCTGCACTGGCAGGTGGGTTTTCTACCACTAATAACAGCTGGAGAGCCCTGTAGTTTGTATATCTGTGTAATTATTTGGTCAGTATCTGTTGCTCCATGAAGCAAGGACAATGGCTTGTTTTGCTTATTTTCAGTTCCTCTGTGCCTGGCTTGGTGCTTAGCCATGGGAGGCACTCAACAAATGTAATGAGTGAGTGAGTGAATGCCCGTGTATTCGTTATAAAGAGGAATCATTGCATAACTGACATTTTCTTTCCTTTTTTGGATGGAGTTTGGCTGTTCATCAGCAAGTATTTATTAAGCTTATATGAAGCAGAGAGTCTTGTTTGCTGCTCTGTTTTGTAATAGTATGTGGTATGTGAACTCTGTGCTGTGATTCCAAGGAAGACAAGGTGTAAGAGGCTGATCTTCTTCACCTTCTTTACGCAATATGCCAGCATAAAAGAAGTAACCAGAGACCAACAAACAGGCAGCGAAAACGCTTCCAAAAATAACACAAGTTAGTGATGGAGCGCAGAGTGATGGAAGGAAAGTTACCCACCTCTCCCTCTCCCTTCAGCCACTTTGTACATTTCTGTTAAGAGTTTCTCTGTTCTAGGTAAGTGTAGTGTGACCTGGGGACACATGGTGAGTAGTACGGAGTAAGTGTTACATAATACATTGCAGGCAGCCAGTGGAAGTTGCTGTAAGTTTCTCTCACCGAGACAGAGAGAGAGAAGCCGTTCTCCAGCAGGGCCCTGGAGAGGGTCCCCATCTGCAGGCCTGTGACCCAACACAAAGGGAACAGTTGTCTCATTCCCCTTCTATAGGCTGCTGCTGGTTTAGAGGCATGCCCTGTTTTCACCACTCGTTAGTGTGGCCTGCATGTCCTTACTGAGTGGTGTGTAACAGCAGGAGTGATTCAAGGGGAATTTAAGGCAGAAGGCTTGTTTACCACACGTTAACTTTGGTCTGAGTACTGAGGCACTGATGTGTGCCATATGCAACAACACAATTTTGTTGGCCAGAGCAGGCACTGTGTAGACAAACCTCCTCTTTCCTGGGAAGCAGGTTTGGCTGGTACAGAAGAGCCTGGAATGAAGGCTGAGCCTGAAGTCCCCTTGATGGCCAGGGGAAATATAGTGAAGCAAGGACTCACTTTGTAAATATCTGATGCCTGTTGAACAGCATGTGTGTCTTACTGGAGAAATACTGTGCATCTTAACAGCATTTTTGGTGGAGAACATGCTGTTTTGCTGATTGTTAAAGCAGTTGCATAAGAAAACACACACACACANTTCTGCCATAAGGGTGGTGTCATCTGCATATCTGAGGCTACTGATATTTTCCCCGGCAATCTTGATTCCAGCTTGTGCTTCATCCAGCCCAGCGTTTCTCATGATGTACTCTGCATATAAGTTAAATAAGCAGGATGACAATATACAGCCTTGACATACTCCTTTCCCACTTTAGAAGGAGAAAAATATAAAATTTATTGTGGTGAAAACTGGCAAATACTACCTTAACCAGATGAATAAAGTTAACTTTACCAGTGATGTCCTATAACTGACGTGTACCCTCAATATGATATGATGAGAAAGGTACTTCACCTCTGTGGTATTCTTTCCAAAATCCTATTGCCACAGTTTTCTCTTAAGGAAAGCAACAGCCCAACCCAGATAGGGGGACATGCTACAACATCCTTAACTCATATGCCTCAAAAACTATCAAGGTCAAGGGAGTGGAAAAAAAAAAACAAGGAAAAACTAAGAAATTTTCAGTGGAAGACAAGAACATACTAAGGAAACATGACAACTAAATGCAAAGTAGTATTCCTGATTGGTTCCTGGAACAGGGAAATGACTCGGAGGAAAACCTGGTGAAATCAGAATAAGATTTGGAGTTCAGTTAACAGAATGTGCCAGCGTTGGTTTCTTAATTTTAACTAATGGAGTCTCATAGTGTGGGATGTTAGCAAGTGGGTTGGTGGAGCTGGGTGAGGGGAGTGAATATAGGANGGTTCCTGGAACAGGGAAATGACTCGGAGGAAAACCTGGTGAAATCAGAATAAGATTTGGAGTTCAGTTAACAGAATGTGCCAGCGTTGGTTTCTTAATTTTAACTAATGGAGTCTCATAGTGTGGGATGTTAGCAAGTGGGTTGGTGGAGCTGGGTGAGGGGAGTGAATATAGGAAACCTCTGTAATATTTTTACAGTTCTCTTGCAAATCTGTGCTAAAGTATGATAATTTATGTTTATTTAAAGTATGTTTATTTAAAAAATGAAATTGGAGGGGGAACAGAAAAGATGTGAAACAGTGGTGAATGGTGATAGTATTAGGAAGTGTTAGTTGTGGAGTGCAGACTGAATTCTTCAGGCATTCAAAGCAGAGAGAGAGAGTAGTAAGGGCTGAGATGGAAGGTTTCATGGAGCGATGGATGGGAAAATGAGCGCCTTTCAGATGAGGGGGGAGCATGAGTGGACGGAGGACTGAAGGAGTCCTGCTCAGGGACCAACACAAATGAGCTCACCAGAGCTGTGTGGGCAGAGGTAGGAAGGAGATGGGTTTGGACAGGTAGTGTGAAGCCGGGCAGGAGTGGAGCTCCTGGATTGGAGGGGCAGCTCAGAACAGATGTGTCTATAAAACCACTGAGGAATTATTGGAAAGGGAAAGATTTTTATTGGCCAGAGGAGAGAAAACATGGTTAATAGTTCTCTGCAGGCACCTTAATCATTTTAATAACTGGGAGGTGCAAATCATAAATGAAAAATAAAAGTCTTGTAATAGATAGCTTTTTTTTTTTTCCTTCAATATTTGGCCGCAGCTTGAGGCTAGAGGGATCTTAGTGCCCTGATCAGGGATTGAACCTGCACTCTTGGCAGTGAAAGCATGGAGTCCTAACCACTGGACCACAAGGGAATTTCATAAAATGCATTGCTATGAAGGAAAATAAGCAGCCCTTTTGCATGGGCATGATGATCTGAATGTGTGTGGTAAGGGAGACTTAAATTAGACAAGATACAGTGCCTTTTGATTGAGAAGCCATTAAGTCTTAGAATACACCATGAGGGCTGGCATAGAATCACTTACAGAGATGGGAATACAGATCAGGCTGGAGGGCTGGTGTGCCTTCTCGGCAGGATAACCCTTTATCCAGGTTTCTACCAGATCTATGGCTCTGTGATTTGAAAAACAGTTTTGATGACCTGGGTCATGGCTTCTGGTGAAAAAAATCAATGACTGTACAGGGCTTTCCCACTTAGCTTTTCATTTTTACATTCTTAGGTCAAGCTGGTGACTGTAACACTCAGGAAAATGATAGACTACCCTGCTCAGAGCTCTGGGAAGTTGGAGGAGAAATACAGAGCACATTCCTTTGGGTGCCTGGCTCTCTGGACTGGGGCCTGGCCTACGGCATTCCTGCTAACCCGCATGGGCCTTGCCAGCTGTTGATATGATGAATCCATCATCTGATTGCTTCTGATTCTGAATATGCTTTTTGATCCAATCACTCTTGGCTACACATAGTCTGTTACAAAGAGCAGGAGCAGGCTTTCAGACACGCAGAGAAGCTTCCATGAACATCTGCTGAGTCTCACAAGCTTCCGGTCCCGAGGGAAGGACACCATTTCTCAATCACAGCCTCTGAGATTTTTTTTGCATCCATCACATACAAGCAAGAGTTTTTCTGGTAGCTCATTTCCCTGGTATGCTTTCTGGAAAAGCAAATAAAACTCTCTTATCATCTCGACTTATACACTCTTTCTGTTAGCCACACGTTGCTGCTATGAATAAGGCATAGCTTGGGTTCCTACAGATAGAGAGAGCCATGGAGAAGATGCGAGCCTTCTGGGTAGGAGCAGATGTGTTTTCATGTCCTAGCTGTGTCCTTGAGGCTGTCACAAGTGACACAAGCTGATTTTTTCCCCTTATCCTCCTGCCAACACAGCATCCTCTAGCCATCACAGCAGGCAGACAACACTGTTATCTTGCCCCCAGTCAGAGTGCTCCTTCACTGGCTCCCTGGGAAATGAGGTCTACCTTTACTGGTACCCTGTTGTCAAGGGGAGGGTTGGGAGGAGGGAGATGGTGGGGTCAGCAAGCTGAGCTGCTTCCACAGGCTCCAGCTTGGAAGAGGGGTTCAGACTCACCATTCCCCATAGCTCCTGAGAAAACAAAAGGTGAAAGTTAAAACCGCCACCTACTACCCATCACTGCATCTGTGATTCGTAGAAACTGTAGCCTGAGAGCAGCATATATACATCAATCACTTAAACGGAGGGTAGCATTTCAATGTTTCGTTTCATCTCTAACGTCTTCTCTACCCTCTCCCCCATCCCCACTTCCAGATGATGCTTTTGCCCTTCTCTTGTTTCTGACATTCTCCACACAGTGTCTGAGATGATGCTTGATAAATGGAGTAAGGTTGACTCTCCGTGAGAAGAGAGATGTCTATTAAGACCCAGCTGTAGAATTCAAGCTCTTGAGGGAAATGGAACAAAGTATCAATAGAAGATATTCACCACTGAATTCAGGGACCATTTAATTTGGCAAGATGGAGGCCATAGGTGGCCTTGCCTAGAGCAGTCACAACGGAGTGGTGGGGAGAGGATCTCAGTTAAGTTGGTCTGAGGAAGGCAAGTGTAGGAAGGAAGTGGGGACACTGACCGTGGGCTAAAGGTCATGTCTAAGGGCATGAAGTCAAGGGAGGGTTTTAGAGGCTAGTAAAGCATGCCTGTTTGCTGGTGTTGGTGCTGTTTTCTGATCTAGGGAAAAAGACAGGACTGATGAGACCCATTCGTCTCTTTCTCTTACTTTAAAAAAGCAGTCTGTTGAGAAGGATTCAATTTCACTTCACGGCCACTGCTCTTTCTACTAGTTTATAACTGTGTCAGGGTGGAGATCATATCTGATCCACTTCTGAATTTCAAGAAGTGCTTGGACGTCAGGTCCATCGGGGCAGGGATCAGGACTGCCTTTATTCTCATTGTGTCCACAGTGGCCAGCACCATACTTTGAGCATAGTAGGTGCTCAGTAAACTGTTGTGGCATTGAGCGATTGCTTAAAGAATGATTGCGTGAGCACAGGCATGAATGGACTCAACAATTTACTTTATGGAGTTTCTGTTGGAAATTTTGAATCATGAACTGCCTTCTCTCCTCTGCCCCTGTCAGTTCTAAAAAGCTGCTCTCTAAAACACAGACTCATACTCAGGAAACATTAAATTTAATATACACCTAGGAAAACAGGTTTGTTGCAAAGGGACCTACCTGTAAGTTTCAAGTTCCCAGTAGGACTGATTTTGGGGGGTTTTCCTCCATTTTGGAATATCTTTTAGTTACAGTTTTCTTTTTTTGGCCGTGCTATGTAGCTTGTGGGCTCTTAGTTTCCCAACCAGGGATAGAACCTGGGCCCACGCAGCGAAAGCAGCACATCCTAGCCACTGGATCTCCAGGGAACTCGCTCATCATAGTTTTCTTTATAAAGTATGTTCTCACCTGTCATCTCAACCTTTTATCAGTCCTGAAGCGAAGTGAGGGTCGGATATGATTCCCATTTTAGCAATGGGGAAGCAGAGACCCAGAGGACTTCAATTTACTTGAGTTCACACAGCTCATTGCTGCAGATGAGGAACTTGACCTCAAATATTCTTGCCCTCCATTTAATGAATTAGTATTTAAGTTCTCAAGTTAGTAAGAGCTCTTCACCCACATCCTGTGACTCAGAGAACCCACTCCTGTTTTCCTTCCACTTGTTTCATTTCTGTGCAAAGCAATAACAAATCTGTATTTCTCCAGGGCCGGCCATGGTTCATCAAAGCTTCTGCCAAGATTTAACCTTTTCTAATACTTGAGGCAGATGGGACAGGCCATAATAAGACTGACTTTGCCTCGTGGGAATTGCTGGGTTGGACCAGACACGATGCATCCAGCCTGGAGGCTGGATCCTCCAGTGGCACTTAGGGTTTTGTGATCTGTGGGCTTCTGAGCAGGCAGGAAGGGGAGGAAGCACTACTGTTTACCAAATCAAAGCAGATGCTCCACTCTTTGAAAGGTGAGATGGAGGCCCCTCCCCTCTGAAATCTGTTTTAAAATGTGTCAATCTGGGAAATGTAGGCTCCAGATACATACACCTGAGACTCTGTTGTGAGACAAGCTTGACAAACAGGCTTCCCTGGTGGCTCAGCTGGTAAAGAACCCATCTGGCAATGCATGAGACAAAAGAGATTCGGGTTCGATCCCTGGGTCGGGAAGATCCCCTGGAGGAGGCAACGACGGACACAAGAGCCTATTGTATCTTCCGGGAAATGAAATGAGCATAATGATAAACTGAAGACAGTGAATACTAGAGATGCTGAGTTTAGATTCACTCATGCATGTGTCTAGGACATATTCTTGGTTAAGCGTTGGGCTGACATATAAGCACAATGAAGTGAAAGTCGCTCAGTCGTGTCCGACTCTTTGCGACCCCATGGACTATATAGTCTGTGGAATTCTCCAGGTCAGAATACTGGAGTGGGTAGCCTTCCCCTCCTCCAGGTCAGAATACTGGAGCGGGTAGCCTTCCCCTTCTCCAAGGGATCTTCCCAACCCAGGATCGAACCCAGGTCTCCCACATTTCAGGCGGATTCTTTACCAGCAGAGCCACAAGGGAAGCCTGACATATGAACACAGCAGATTCAACTGCACAAGCCATCCAGTGTTTACAGACCAGCCAGTTAATTAAAAGACTCAAAATGTGAGCAACTGGATTATACTGCTGCACTGTATCAACTCCTAAAGGGACATCTGGTTCTGTTTCTTTTGTTTTTCCTTTTCTTTTTTTTTTTTTTTCGATAATACATAAATAATTTAATTGAAAAATATAAGATTTACAGCAAAGAAACAAATCTATAATGGCAAATATTAAGGCAACAAAATATGAATAAGAAANGTTAGGAAGGCTTGCTTTGGAGTTCTGGTGTGTGAAGCTGGATTTCTTCTCTCTTGAGCTTGGAGTCTCCTTTTCTTAATTTTAGTTTTATTGAGGCATAATTGACGTAAAATTGTAGGATGTGCATAGTGTATGGGACGGTGATTTGATTTACACACACCCTGCATTGGGCTTCCCAGGTGGCTCAGATGGTAAAGTGTCTGCCTGCAACGCAGAAGACCCAGGTATGATCCCTGGGTTGGGAAGATCCCCTGGAGAAGGGATAGGCTACCCACCACAGTATTCTTGCCTGGAGAATCCCATGGACGAAGGACCCTGGTGGGCTACAGTCTAGAGGGTCGAAAAGAGTTGGACACAACCGTGTGACTAACACTTTCACTTTTCATACATTGCATTGTTTCTTTATTTTTAATCTATCATGAAATAGAGTTAGCTGAAGCATTTGACATTGTCAGAAGTTGACCACTTCGATTAAATAAGGATGTTCATAAGAATATACATGCATTTATATATACATTTTGTCTTCAGCTAATCATGAAGGAGTTTAGCGGAAGAGTTGATGATTGTTGAGCTTGGATCGACTTACTTCCTTCTTTCACCCTCTTTCCCCTCACTGAACACACACTCTGTTAGACCCTTCTCTAAGTATTGGGGATACAGTAGTGGATACGGTGGACATGGTCCTTGGCTTTACGGATCTTACAGTTGAGGTGGGGAGAGTATAGTGGATGGGTTGATTGGAATTATGTAGATAATTAATTATAATGTTTGTAAGTACTGCATAGACATGTAAAGTGCTTGAACAGGGAAGAGAGAGCAGCGGATACACTCAATGGATATCTGAGCTGAATCAACAGGGCTGGTGATTCATTCGATATGGGTGGGGGTGATATTTGATATGGGAGGGTAAGTCAGGGGTCAAGGCTGGGGCTGGACGATTAGCTGGATGGATGGTGGGAGAAGATGGAGGAGGAACAGACTAGTAAGACAAAATCCAAGGGAAACTGGCTTTTTTTCTGGGTGGAGATANAGGGCTGGTGATTCATTCGATATGGGTGGGGGTGATATTTGATATGGGAGGGTAAGTCAGGGGTCAAGGCTGGGGCTGGACGATTAGCTGGATGGATGGTGGGAGAAGATGGAGGAGGAACAGACTAGTAAGACAAAATCCAAGGGAAACTGGCTTTTTTTCTGGGTGGAGATATCCTATACCCATCTCCCTTCCTCTCTCTCTCTCTCTCTCTCTCTGTCTGTCTCTCTCTCCAGCATTCTCCTTCCCACCCTCCTCCACCCCCCAAAGAAAAGAGAATTTCTGAAAGTCCTTTTTTGATTCCCCAAAAGAAAATTATTATCTCAGTGAGCTAGGGAGACAGGTCCAGAAAAAGCCTGTTGTGCAGGCTTCTCCACTCCTGATTGTAAATGGCACTCTAATCTCACCCTTTGTAGGAACCATGATGATCTGCTTCCCCATTTAATGGCCTGCCAGCCTGCTTTTCCTTGTTATTGTACTATCTTGTGAGCTTCCTGAAGGTGAGGGTAGCATTCTTTTTTTTTTTTTTGTCTTCCTCCATCTAAATAGAGCATGGCATTTAGTAGGTAACAATAATTATTTGTTGAATTGAATGATAAGACAATTGTATGAATGCTGGCTAACTTGGGTTCTTTTATGCTTGCCTAGACTTTACGTGATGTTCCTAAGCACTGTGTATTTCTACGTGTGGCTCCTTTTAAGGAAGGGGTGTGTCTGTCTTTCCAACCACTGCCTCTCCAATTCTGATATATGGTTAAGTTCAAAAATACTTGTTCAAGAGCAGTGGTTGCCAGAGGGGAGGAGGGTTGGGGATGAGTAAAACATGAAAAGGGTTTTAGAAGGTACAAGTTTCCAGTTGCAAACTAAATAAATCACAGGGATATAAAGTATGGCATGGTGACAAGGGTCAATGAGAGTGGAGAGGGTATTTGAAAGTTGCCGAGAGAGTAAGTCCTCAAAGTTAACTTTGTGCAGTGACAGGTGGTAATTAGACTTACTGTGGGGAACATTTCACAATATCTACAAATATAAAACCTTTACATGGTATACCTGAAACCAATATTATGTTATATGCCAGTTAGACCTCAGTAAAATTTTTTTTTTTTAATACTTGCTCCATTTTTGAAAAGAAGAGGGCAAAGTTATTAAAAATCTCCAAAAGCGTTCTGCATATTACCCAGGTAAGGGGATGACAGCAGCAACAAAGTACGTCACTGATGAAACTGAAGAGCCACAGAAGTACTGTTGAGGTTATTTTATATATTTAATTAATTTATTTATTTTTTGGCTGCACTCTGAGACATGTGGGATCGTAACTCCCCAATCTGAGATAGAACTGATGCTCTGAAATGAGGAGTCTTAACCACCGGACTGCCAGGCAAGTTCCCACTATAGTTCGTTATACAGTCGAGTGTTCTTACCCACAGGCTGCCCATCTTTAGATTAGACAAGTTTGATTCAGATATTAGACCCTAAATTAATGTTCATAGTCAACAAGATTGGACGGACTTGACATTTTGATACTCAAACTAGAAAGGATCGTGGCTTTTCTTCATTGGTTTTCAATGATGTTCGCAGAGTCTTTGGGGTTTCTTGGAAATCTTGAGCAAGCCATTGGGTGGGGCTCTGACCGGTTACTTCTGCCTTCACACAGTGCACCTCATCTGTATTTGTTTTGCTTACATACCTGTAAAATTTCCTTTGAAGAACAAGTTCAATGACTTTAAAGAAAAAACCAAAAACCCAATGTCAGATAGCAACCTAACACTGTTTTCAAATAATGATAATATTCCTACATGTAAATTTCTTACCTGAGAAGTGATGGTGGCATCTGCTTATCTTTGGGAAAAAACAGCTTAAGTCTTCTAGAAAGTATACAAATCATTATCAGTTCAAACATCAGAAAGTTACATATGTGCTTGTAAAATGCACATTTCTAACCACTGCATTTTTTTCTTTTTTTTTTTTTAACTTGCCTGTTTTCTGGTGTAGACTTCCCAACGACTTGCCTCTTTTCTTGCGTATACTTCCCATTGTGAACTCTTTGAGAGCAGTAGCAATAACTTTTGTTTCTTTTGAGGTGAGCACCGTGCTTAGCACAATGAAGTTATATTGAATAAATAAATGGAGGTTTGGATGCATGAACGGATGGGTGGACTAGTGGAAGAGTGACTGTGACAGAAAACAAATCCTGAGACTTGGTAACTTTTTTCTAATCCTGTCTCAGCCATCCTGTTTTGTAAGACCATGAATAAATTGATTTTGTATCTTATTATACTAAATATAAAAATTAAAAATAGAGTGTGTTTTGCAAATTAAGGCTAATGAGTCACTGTTTCTTGGGAATAGAGAGTGCATGAACAAATTAATTACAAAGTCTTATGTTATTATCATTATAATGTTAATTATAAGATGTAGCTGCTGTTGATGAAAGTAACCCAGGAAAGAAATGTTACGTGAGCAGCTGGTTCAAATTTGGGGCCAGTATTCTGGTGAACAAAATTATTGTTCATGACACAGAGGACCTCAGACCAAAGTCTGACAGAACATAGGCTGTATTGGGTTTCTGCAGATTCAGTAACGGCAATGAGCTAGTAGGCAAAGCAGACACTGAAAACCAAGCAGATTTGAAGAAGAAGAGCCAACAGCTGTGAAAGGTAAAGATTTCCGTCGCTTGTCAACTGCTATGCTGGGTGAACGTACGTATGTATGAATAAATTGAGTAGACCTTATTAAGCTGTTTTCCTGTGCAAGAGCTAGTGCAGAAGGAAATGAGAGATGAGTTGCTACGTCAAGGGAGACAGACATAAACGTGTAACAAAGAAAGTGCGAAGGGCCACAAGGGAAGTAGTGGGATGAGGATTCATGAGGAGGAAAATAACCTTACTCTAAATATTGCTTATTGCTTGGATTACTTATGCCTTGGTTTTCAAATAAAATAAAACCTTTCATCTTCTCAGTAGAGCCTTTAGAATAAATAAATACGTAGAGAGTATTTCTGGCAAAGGTGTGCGTTCCCCAAAGAAGGAGGCCGTTTTCACGCACAACTGTGTTTCTTCGTTGGGACAGCTGGCTCCGTTTTGCTTCCACCAGGTCATGAAGGTTCTTGACACTGCGAAGTTGTCCCGGATTCTGGGTCGAAACCGAATCATCAGATGGGCTGACCTCGCCACATCGTGTGTTTTGAATTAAAAATTTATGTGTGTACACACACACATGTGTGTGTATGGGTGTGTGTTTAGCACATGGAAATGAGGACTCCCCAGGCCCCACATTCTTTGTTATTCTTACATTTACCAATGTTTTCACAATTCTGTGAAGAAAACAACATATCTCTGATATATTCAAAGTACCTCACTTTTACAAGGCAGGATATTAACATAATCCAGAAAGACTAAGAATAAATTGATATGTGTACTCCTCCAAAAAACAACAGTAACTTTTGACCTTCATGAAAATATTTAAATTTGGAGGGATTAGTTCAGTTTTCAATTTAGAAAAAAAGGATAAATAGATGATAGATCTAAAAGAAAGTTTGAAGAAAAAAGGACATATATAATCTCATCCTAACTTAATACACTATTTTTTTATTTTCATGCATTTCCTTCTAGTTATTTCTTTCTTCATGTCATTACCTTCCACTCATTCCTAACCCACCCTACTTGATTCTACTCCCGCCGGGCCACCAAAATTGCTCTTATCAAGTCACCAATGGCCTCAGTGGCTTGCTTTCAGTCCTCGTTTGCCTGATCTGCCAAGAGCCTTCAGCACCGTCTAGGCCCCAGCTCTTTCTTCCTTATTCTCTGTGTTCCAACACTTTGGGTTGACTGACTTCGGGTCCACCGTGTTCTTTTTTGTTAATGGTTTCTGCCCTCTGTGTTCTCTGTTCTGTCTTACTTAGAACTCCTATTATCAGATCTCCTGGATTACTTCTCTAGTTTTCTTACCTTTAATGTCTGATTTCCTGTCCCTTTTTATGGTTGGGATATTCTCTTATTTTTCTGAGGATATCGATGATTTTTTTTCCTTCTCCAAGCATAATCTTTGTTTTTTTCTGAGTTACTTTTTAACTGAGTATTTATTTTGGTCTTAGTCTTTCAAGATAATGACTGTCCAGATGTGTGCTCACTCAGATGTTTCAGTAAGTTTGTTTGTAACTGAGAGATTGGGAGCTCTGAGAATGTGGATGGTATGGACAAAGCACTGTGGTTTGCCCGGGACTCCTAAGTTTCAATATTGAATGTCCCTGGAACCAGGGCCTAGCTAGGTCACCCTCTAGATGTCAGATCATCTAGAGGGGAAACTGTCTGGAAAAGTTCCTAGGAAGCCCAATGTCAGTGTCTTCAGTTCTTTTGTTGGTGAGCTGGCAGATTCCCCAAAGCATACGACTCCAATTTCCTGCATGGAGGTCAAAGCCCTGCCTTTGAACATTCTTGGACTTTAGTTGAGGGAGTGCAGCAGGGATTGTCAGCTTCCAATATGAAAATAGCCTGTTAATCTCACTTCAGCTGTGTCTGGGTTTTCCTGTTCACTGTTTACTGAGTGCTTGCCATGTGGCAGGCACTGTTTTTAAGCCCGGGAGAGGCTGCAGAGGATAAGACACAAAAATATCTGCCTCTGTGACGCATGTAGGAAAGCAGGCAATCAATCAATCAGTTAATTCTTAAAAATTATGACTTGTCAAAAGGAGATAAATGCTTTGAATTAAAAAATACAAAAAACAGGAGTGAAGGAAAGATAGAGCTAGGGTGAAGTGAAGTGAAAGTCACTCAGTTGTGTTGGACTCTTTGCAACCCCATGGACCACAGCCCATCCACTGGCAGGCAGGTTCTTTACCANTCCCATCCAGGCTGCCACATAACATTCAGCAGAGTTCCCTGTGCTCTGCATAGGTCCTTGTTGGATATTCATTTTAAATACCACAGTGTGTACATGCCTAACCCAAACTGCCTAACTATCCCGCCCCCCTGGCAACCATAAGTTTGTTCTCTGTAAGTCTTTTCCTGTTTTGTAAGTAAATATGCCATTTACAGTATGAGCATCTCACACAGATTGTGATTATACAGTTTTAGATCGATTTTCATGCCACATGCCTCCCGGAGCCAAGACAACACAGTTGGCCCCTGTTTTGAGAACTGCTGTATCAGTGTATTACTAAGTGATGTTCAAGAAACACTTTGATCATGTGTGAGACTATCACCACATCCAAAAGTCTGTAGACAAAAATGATGTCATTATTTTTGGTCTGTGGTTTAACAATTTTTTTTTTTTTTNACAACACAGTTGGCCCCTGTTTTGAGAACTGCTGTATCAGTGTATTACTAAGTGATGTTCAAGAAACACTTTGATCATGTGTGAGACTATCACCACATCCAAAAGTCTGTAGACAAAAATGATGTCATTATTTTTGGTCTGTGGTTTAACAATTTTTTTTTTTTTTTTCTGTTTGAGACTTTTGATGTTGAACCAGCTAGGTGATTTTCACTGATGCTATGCTGGCTTTGGATCCAGACACGCTTCCTTTCTTTGTTTGCTTGGCAAATTTAAAGCCATCCTTCAAGATTCAGCTCAGGCCAGAAGACTTCGCAGATCCTGTTGACACTTTAAGCCACTGTGTTCAGACCATCATGTGTGGACCTCTAGTATAGCAGTTTTGAGTCATATTGTTTGTGTGTCTCTCTCCGCTGGTCTGTGAGCTTCTCCAAGACAGGGACTGTGGGTTAGCAGTTTTTGTACCCCTGTGCTATGCTTAGTCGTTCAGTTGTGCCTGACTTTCTGTGACCCCATGAACTGTAACCCACCAGGCTCCTCTGTCCATGGGGGTTCTCCAGGGAAGAATACTGGAGTGGCTTGCCGTGCCCTCCTCCAGGGGGTCTTTCCAATCCAGGAATGGAACCTGGGTCTCCTTCATTGCAGGCAGATTCTTTACCAGCTGAGCTACCAAGGAAGCCTAGTAAAA
This sequence comes from Neotragus moschatus, assembly GCA_006410615.1. Lineage (NCBI taxonomy): Eukaryota > Metazoa > Chordata > Mammalia > Artiodactyla > Bovidae > Neotragus > Neotragus moschatus. Next base: position 454,730 of record SJYA01001801.1, read on the forward strand.
TGCCAGGAATATAGGAGACTTTCAATACAAACTCTTAATTGAATGAATGAGAAATGGAAATTGAGATAGAATGAGAATCATGTATGGATGTTTCACAACAACCAGGGGAAGAGTTTACTAATGAAAACTCATCAACAAGAGTAGTAGTAACTACTCACTATTAAAGACCAGGGTGGTACAGTAGCTAGGAATCTGCCTTCCAATGCAGGGGATGTGGGTTTGATCCCTGGTTGGAGAACTAAAACCCCACATACCACTAGGCAACTAAGCCGATGTACCACAGACAGAGAAGCCCATGAGCTGCAATGAAGATCCTGAGTCATAGTTAAGACTCAATACAAGGAAAAAAAATAAATAAATAAAAAGACTCAATGCAGCCAAATAGACAGAGAGATAGATATTTTTTTTGAAAAACAGAGACTGTCTGTATTCCAAAATGAATTATAATCTTTCTTGCAAATCATTTAACTTATTTTACAGGTGAAGAAAAGCCAGTTTCAGAAATTATGTATCTTGTCCAAAGTCCCCTGGCTAGGAAGATGGGAGCAAGGATTTGAACTCAGTTTGTGTATCTCCATCACTCTCTCCCTGATTCCATCCTATCAGAGGTAGAAGAGGAATCAAGTGGGATGATCAGAAAGCATCCACTCAATTTGGCTATTAGGAGGAACTGGGGACCCTTGCTGATTTTAAGGGGCACACATCTATCTGCTCAGCTTTATTTTTGACCCTGTATGTCCAACTTTATTTTTGACCCTGGTAATGAAGCTCCTGGTCACAAACTATGTTGTCAGAATACAGCTCTTCATTAACAGAAGTGCCACTGAGTATCCTTCAAAAGATCATCATGTTCTCAAAAGGAAGGACAAGTTTACTACGGAGATACGGGTCATGATGTTGCTCAGGGGACACAGGCCTGGAAATCAGGGACAACTAGGAAACATGTCCTTGCATCAGGCTGGAAGTGAGCCAGGTGCCTGAACAGAACTTTCTGGAGAGGACTAAGGGTGAGGGAAGAAAGCACAAACATGGATGTGTGTGTGTGTGTGTGTGTGTGTGTGTGTGTGTGTGTGTGTG
>SJYA01001801.1:455883-476416 GCA_006410615.1 Neotragus moschatus
CACACATCCATGTCTGTGTGTGTGTGTGTGTGTGTGTGTGTGTGTGGCGGGGTGAGGGGGGCGGTGGGAGGGCAGTGATGGGGGTCATCCTTGAGATGAGCTCCCAAGGACTGATGATGGCAGGAAAAGCTGATCTCTGAGCTAGTGAGGATGCATCTATTTACATAGCACTGGGACAATGACTAAAGTCCACTTGCTTGCCGGATTAAAATATGCTGCTGATGCACTGCTAAATGGAAGCTTGCTAAGTGTGAGTCATGATGACAAACCACTGTAGCAAGAGATATTGAAACCCTTACCCTCCTATCCTCAAAGTCATTGGTGGCTATGATGCTTCCAAAATTAAAAATCTCCCCACTTCTTTTACGTGTAACTTTCCTAAATCAAATGTAGCAGGGTGGTCTTGGCCCAATCTGTGTGGAAGTTGGACTATGGAAACAGAGTGACTCCTTTGGACCCCCAGTAAGTTGTAGGTGATGGAGATGAGGACTTCCTTTTGGCTGAAGGGAGAAAGGAGAGGTTGTGGGCGTGGGCACAGAGTTTTTGATGCAGAAAGCATGGATGGGATCCAAGAATTTGCATTTCTAACTAAAACCTTGCCAGGTTATATTGATGCTGCAGATCCAGGGACACTTTTAGAACCATTGATCTAACCATTGCTCTTGACTCCTGAGGATAAATACGGATAAGCTTAACATAAAGATATTGTTTAATCTGTAAAACCCACCAAACTCCAAGAACTACAAATAAAGTCTTTACATTAGGCACTACACAAGAGTCACTCTCTCTCACTGTATTTCCAGGTTGAGACAATTTCTAGACAAGAGCTCCTTGAGTAGAGGAAGTTTGTGACCACTTACAGAAGGAACATGCAATCGTCTGACCTGTCCTTTATTGCATATCTTCCTGCAGCTTCTCCAAAGGGTCCTGTGGTCACTTACTAGAAGAAGAAAACACACCTAGTATAACTGGAACATTAGACGCTATCTCTAAGCAACATTAATTTTCAGGGACCCAGAATGGCACTCTCATCTATAGACTGAAGGCTTATCAGGGCCACGCAACAGATGGAGATTTAACCTAAAGTCACCTCACAGTAGGCCTCATAGTTATTGCCCTAGCTTTTTAGCGTATTGATATTATAGATTTACTTAGCAATCTTCAGAATCCTCTCACTGGGTCCTTGACCCATGGAATACATCTATTCTCATTGGAAAAGTCAGTGAGAAACCTCTGACTCAGTAAATCAAATGTGATGCCTCAACCTTGATAAAACTGAACACATAAATACCATTAGTATGGACCTGAAATGATATAGGAGTGGGGTTATTTTCACATTCTCATTGGATTGCCCTTTTGGTAGTATTACAAGTGGTAGATTTTGGATCGTGACAACAATTTGCTGCAAGCTTAATCAGGGAATAATGACAAGTTGGAACTACTCTTCTGGATGTGGTCTTTTCAGTAAAGTGAATATATATGTCCCATGGCATCAGAAGGCAGCTATTGGTCTCTGTCCTCCCAAACAGAAAATACGGAGTACTTTGCTCTCATCTAGTGACTCTGGGAGAGAGTGGAGGGCAGAAGAGCCGGGTGTGTTGTAATCCACGGGGTCACAAAGAGTCGGACGTGACTTAGCAACTGAATAACAGGGAGGAGGGCAGCATACCTTCCCTGAATTGCCCAGGGACACATCAACTTCCTGTCCTGTGCCTCACAGGTCAGCTTGCAGGGGCTTTGATTATCTCTGTCACAGAAGACCACACCATTTCACTACACTGATGAGATAGACTTCTGGGAGCAGAAAGTTTCTGGAGCTCGATACACTTTGCTATGAATGAGGGGATCGGGAGATAGACAGTCATGAAAACACTAGGCTTGAGAGGTCAGAAGTCTGAGGCAAGACGGGATACCATTACAAGTCAACAACTTGTTGCTACATCTTGTAGCCCCCACCACTAAGGGAAAAGAAAGCGCTTAATGGAAATGTTTGGATTTGTAGAAAACGTATACCACCTTTGGATGTTCTGTTTCTGCTCACTACACATTGCAAGACAAGCAGCTTTAAGGAGAGCCAGGGGCAAGAGAATTCTCTCCAGCTGACTGTGATGGCAGAGCAACAGGGCTCCAAGGGTTTGTTGCCAATTGTGACATGGAATGAAGCCTGTAGGGAATCTCAAGGGGATTGCCACAGAAATGGTCCCTAAGGCTTTCCAGCAAGTGAAGGCACTGTTCACCTTTGAAAAATATCTCCTGCTTGCTGGTCAGCCCTGTTAAAGACTGATAGTGGGGGACTTCCTTGGTGGTCCAGTGGCTAAAAGACTGCCTGCTCCCAATGCAGAGGACCCAGGTTGATCCCTGGTCTGGGAACTAGGTCCCACATGCTGCACCTAGGAGTTCCCAGGCTGCAGCTAAAAATGCTACATGCCGAAACGAAGACCTAGTGCAGACAATTAAATAAATAAATTTAGAAAAGGAGAAACACTAATAATGGGACAATAGGCAATCACATAGTCTTGACTCTTCAGTTGTATTTTTTCTGTATTTTCTTCACTGTAGTGTCATGTTCGTATTTTAACTATGTTTCCTCCTTTCTCTTCCCTTCTCCATGATTTTGAATAGAATGAGTTGGTAGTAGTTGCCTTAACTATTATGTGTGTGCTCAGTTGCTCGGTCGAGCCCAACTATTTGTGACCCCATGGACTGTAGCCCACCAGGCTCCTCTGCCCATGGGAATTCTTCAGGCAAGAATACTGGAGTGGGTTGTCATTTCCTACTCCAGGGGATATTCTGGACCCAGGGATCAAACCCATATCTCCTGGGTCTCCTGCATTGGCAGGCGGATTCTTTACCACTGAGCCACCTAGGAAACCCCCTTTAACTACCACTAAATCTTTACCCCTTTAATATCTAGTCCATAGGATATTATAGGTATTCTAGAAAATCACCACAGATTCCTCTTCTAGAGACAGAAGAGTCCCACTGAGACTTCCAGGTCACGAGCTGGATGCAGTCCCTGATAAGCTTAGGTGTTGCTATCTTTTTGAGTAAGGAGTGAAAGACTGTCCGATTGTGTGAGGGATGGTTACATTTTGTCAGGTGGAAGCATTTGGGATGAAGAAGAGTGTCTGTTACTGTTGGATAGCCAAAGGGGTGGACGGTGGTGGGCGTTTGTTCTTTCTACTAACAATACCTCAGACTCTGCTCAGTGCAAAGTGCAATACCTAAAGCCCAGTGGCTGAAGCAGAATGCCTTCTCTGTACCAGTTCTCAGGCCCGTTCTGGAGCCTTGTCTTGCCCATGTACCTGAACTTGAGTCTATAGCTGATCACAATCCCAAATGTCCAATATAATTTTAATAAATTGCTTTTGTACTTACACCCATTTACATAGTTATTTTCTACTGCATCTAGCTGAGAATCCTGTCCAATCTTCTCATTAAAACAACTGCTGGCCACCTTCAAAAATTAGGAGGGGGATTTCTTGGGTAGTAGTTACGAACCTTCTTGTCACTGTATAGGGCTTTCTCCCACTGCATATTAAATAAATTAACATTCTAATTCCAATACTGATCTCTTGTAAGTTTGGTTTGCATGAATCCAACCCTCTGAGTCTAGTCTGCTCTGGTTACACTAACAAAATCCCAGTGACTTGGTGACAGCTGACTATGAGGTTCTATCTGAGTGGTTGCCTCTGATCTACTAAGATCTCTATCTCTTTCATCTTCAGCCCCCAAATCATGCCATGACTGCCTCCTGGAATTCACATCTCCAGGGTACATTCATGTCTTTCTCTCACTTATTCCCCTACAACAAGGCAGGCAGGCATTTTTTACCTATAGCTTAGAGGTGAACAATGAAAGCTAAGCATGCAACCAGCTGAGGCTTCCCTGGTGGCTCAGTTGGTAAAGAATCCACCTGCATTGCAGGAGACTGCCTGCAATGCAGGTGACTTCGGTTCAATCCCTGGGTTAGGATGCTCCCCTGGAGAAGGAAATGGCAACCCACTCCAGTTTTCTTGCTTGGGAAGTCCCATGGACAGAGGAGACTGCCAGGTTACAGGCCATGGGGTCACAAGAGTTGGACACCATTCAGCAACTGAACCACCACCACCATCATTCAACCAGCTAGAGACAAAAAAAGAAAAGATACATCAACAAACTAGTAAGAAGAAGATCAGAACTTGGGTCTTTGGATTCATGGATCGGCCTACTGCAGAGGGTGCTTTGCTTTGTTTATCAAATCCAAAACGGGCACAGTGATGGGGGGATGCCCGTGTATGGAGCCAGTGCCATCTGCGCCCATCAAAAAACACCTATTGATAGATATCGCAAGAGCTACTTAAGTGACTGTGACTTACTTCTAGGTGCCTTGAGGGCTTCTACACCTCGTGTGTTCTGTTTCTGTTTCTGCTGTTTTGAGCTCCTAAGTTATCTTTGCTCTGGTGTCTGGTAACCTTTGATTCTCATCTTCATGTAACTTTTAGGTTGCCCTTGCCATAGCCAGATTCATACAAAACCAACGCCACGAGCACCAGCACCCTGGGATAACACATTGAGCCCGTGTGTGGTGTGGAAGATTTCACTCTTTTTAGAACCCAGAGGGTGAAGCACAGAGGCAAGCTGATTCAAAGAGGTTCTGTGTCAGCTAGTGAGAGACATTTTCATCTCTTCACAAGTGATTTATGCCAAGTAGACAGTAGCAAAATTACGCAGATCACCACAGGAACAAAAGTCTCATGAAAATAAACCTCTCACTGAAAGGCTCCTTTTCTGAACGTCTACAGAAAGGGAGCCTAAACCTTTTAGGCTGTTCAGTTGCATGCTGGGCACATTCGTGGTTTTATCCCTTTTGAGTTTGCTTTTAGTTCCCACTTTGACTTTATTCTGGGACCCACCTGTCTTTGAAATTGCCACTTAATTTACATTGCCATCATCTGAAATTTACCAGCAGACCCTACATTACCTACATTATCCTTTCAGAAACTTAGAAGCCCTCCGTGTTTTGTAGTTTGCTCTTTGCATAGCAAAGCATTTCCAGGTTTAAAAAAAATATATTGTCTATACTTTAAAACCATAATTACCACGTTTCTGTGACACATTAGGTATACTGTTCACCTCTAAAGAGAATCAATCAAGGTATTCTAGCAGCTCTTACCCTTGCTGCTTCCTCTCAGTGGCAGTGGTTTTCACTCACTCATTCATTCAATTGGCATATATTAATCTTCTGCTAAGGATTCATCCCTATGTAAAATGGCATTGTGTTTAAAAAGAAGACATGATCGGGACTTCCCTAGTGGCCCAGTGGCGGAGACCCCTCACTCCCAATGCAGGAGGGCTGTGTTCAATCCCTGGTTGGGGAACTAGATCCTACATGCCACAGCTGAAGAGTTCAAGTCCTTCAGCTAAAGCTCCCGAGTGCCAAAGTGAAGGTCCAAGACCCCACGTGCTGTGACTAAGACCCAGTGCAGCCAAAACAGTCAACAAACAAAAATGAATATTTTTTAAAGAGGAGACAAAATGATGCTTTCCAATCACAGGACTTACCACCTTCTTGGGTTGTGAGCCACAACTGGAGCTCACATAGAATACAATGTAATGATATAAACACATCCTCTGTGTGTTCAGAGAAATAAGAGTCGTCTGTGTTTGCTGTTATACAATCTGTAGGACACACCCTTTCAAGGTAGCTCTGGTGATAAAGAACCTGCCTGCCAACGCAAGAGACATAAGAGACCCAGTTTCGATCCTTGGGTCGGGAAGATGCCCTGGAGGAGGATGTAAAATCCAAGGACAGAGGAGCCTGGTGGGCTAGAGTCCGTAGGGTCACACAGAGTCGGACACGATTCTGAAGTAGCACACGGTCACTGACAACACCTGTTACCCTGTGTTGGCTGTGAGTTCTCTGTCAACAACTGGGGGCCCAGAACTTCCTGACTCAGCTGGTGGTCTCTCCACATCCCTAAGTGCTCGACTCTCTCCCTTTCAATTGGCACTAGGAAGGCAAACTTCCCAATCACGTGGCAGAAGCTGAGCCAGCCACAGTAGCTCCCATCTATGAAATGAGGTATGACCACATGCTATCTTTTTTCCCAATCAGAGGGTGTAACTTTCATCTTTCTAAAGAAGAAAGGAATCATCTTTGCGGGGGTGGGGGTGGGTATCTATTAAGAATCTTTTGTTTTTTTTTTTTTTTTGTTAACTTCTGGATGAATTTCTTTTCTAGTTTTACATTAAATTCTAGTATTTCTCTTAGCAGAAGTTACAGCTTCAATTTAGATAAACTGGCTTCTGGGACACATTAATAATTTCAGTTCTCTGAAATTGACATGAATGGAAGTGGANTTTTTTTTTTTTTTTGGTAACTTCTGGATGAATTTCTTTTCTAGTTTTACATTAAATTCTAGTATTTCTCTTAGCAGAAGTTACAGCTTCAATTTAGATAAACTGGCTTCTGGGACACATTAATAATTTCAGTTCTCTGAAATTGACATGAATGGAAGTGGAAGGATTACATATTCGCATTTGAGGCTTTTAACTACAAGATGTAAACAGAAAACTTATTAGTTTAAATAGAGTTTTGATGGACCCTCGAATGCTCTCCACCAATGTTGTAGGTCATCTGTTACTTTTATTTGTGACCTTATCAACCCATCTCTTTCCTCTCCTTAAAGTTCAAGTCGAACCAAGGGGTATGTAAATGGCTGTGGTTGACCACATGAGCCCGAGTTTCTTTCCTATGGTTGACTCATCTGGCAAGGCTAAATCGTTTCAGATTTGGAATCTATTTTTTTCCCCTTCATACAAGAAAGTCTGCTTACTTTTATAGTCTCCTTGAAAATACCAATCAAATTTAGATTGGGCCCTCTGCTGTTAGGCTTTCCTTGCAAATAGCCTCACTCAGCTCTTAGAGGCTGGTATATTCCACCTCAAAGAACCCATAGCACATGCCATAGCTTCAATAAAGTGGGAGTCAGTCAGTCTGTCTATTTATCTGATTTATCTGTCTATCTATCATTCTATCTTCCGCTCAAACATGTACTGTTCACTTAACAAGCCATGCCAAACATAGTGCTGGGCATGCAGATACACAGATGAATAACATAGAAACAAAGATACTAGTGTAGTAGGGAGAGAGACAGGAAAACAGACTATGGTATGGGCTTCCCTGATAGCTCAGCAGGTAAAGAATCTGCCTGCAATGCAGGAGACACAGGAGACTTGGGTTCGATCCCTGGATTGGGGAGATCCCTTGGAGAAGGAAATGGGAATGCATTCCAGTATTCTTGCCTGAAAAATCCCATGTTCAGAGGAGCCTGGTGGGCTACAATCCACTGGGTCACAAAGAGTCAGACACGACTAAGCATGAGCATGGAAAGTATAGTGTTGGTCTCTGCTTTTAACTCTGTTTTCAGTCTTACATTTTGGTGCCTAGAATAGAGCAGGCACTCAAATCATTATTGAGCAAACTGGTGATAAATCACAGAAGCCAGTGTCGTTGGAGTGAAGTGAATGAGAGAGGGAGAGCTGTGGATGAGGGCAGAGAGAAGGCAGGGTGGAGCTGTGTGGGTGAGGTGTGGACGGTGTGAGGCTCTGTAGGGAATATAGAGCTTTTACTCCAAGAAAGATGGGAAACAAGAGAAGAGTTTGGGCAAAGGAATGTCATGCTCTGACTTCAATTTGGAAATTGTCCCTCTGGTTGCTGTGGAGAGAACAGACTGCAGTGAGAGCAGGTGAGAGGCTCCTGCAATAATCCAGAGGAGAGGGGACTTCCTCGGTGGTCCACTGGTTAAGCCTCCGTGCCAATGCAGGGAACACAGGTTTGATCCTCGGTCAGGCAACTAAGATCCCACATGCTTGGCAGTGCAGCCCAACAATCAGAAAAAAAAAAGAAAAAGACAGGAAAGAGATGCTGAGGCTTGAACCAGCACTGCAGGAATTGAGCAACACTCAACTCTGGAAATAGTTTGAAGGTATAGCCGATGGGATTTGCTAATAGATTTGATGTGGGCAGTGAAAGGAAGAGAGGAAAGAGTCAGGATGACTCTAAGCTCTTTGGCTCGAGAACCCAGATGACAGTGTCCCCCACCCCCAATATCTACCAGCTATCTCCTTACTTTCNTCAACTCTGGAAATAGTTTGAAGGTATAGCCGATGGGATTTGCTAATAGATTTGATGTGGGCAGTGAAAGGAAGAGAGGAAAGAGTCAGGATGACTCTAAGCTCTTTGGCTCGAGAACCCAGATGACAGTGTCCCCCACCCCCAATATCTACCAGCTATCTCCTTACTTTCCTGAGTTTTCTGCCTAAGTGTCTGTTTATCATCAGAGGCCTTCTTTGACCACATGTAGCAATCATCAAGGCTGCTCACACACGTTCAGTTCTCTCTTAGGAAGATGGTAGGACTGCTCTTTCTACGTCCTGTTTAACTCAGGTGTGATCATGTGACTCATTTGGACCAGTGAAATGTGAGCAGGGAGGACCTGGATTTCACCATTTTCAGGTGAAAGCCTTAGCACCGGTGTCTGCTTCCTCTCCTTTTCTTTAGCCTCTGCCAAAGCAATGTTTGCTTGGGAACTCTGCTCAGTATTCTGTAATGATCTAAGTGGGAAAAGAGTTGGAAAAAGAGTACATACATGTATATATGCAACTGAGTCACTTTGCTGTATACCTGAAGCTAATACAACATCCTTAATCAACTATGTTCCAATATGAAATAAAAATTAAAAAAAAAAAGAAATGTTTGCTTGGGCTTATCTTCAGAGGGAGGAACGTGGAGCTAAGCCCTAGATGACCCTCAGTAATCAAGGAGCATGACTAGAAGCAAATCTTTGTTTTAAAACTTAGATTTTAGGGGACTGTTTTTTTTTTTTNATTTGACTTTTTTCTTGTTTCTTGAGGAATGCCTGTATTGCTATGAACTTTCCCCTTAGCACTGCTTTTATGGAGTCCCACAGGTTTTGGATTGTTGTGTTTTCATTTTCATTTTAGGGGACTGTTTTTTAATTGCAACATAAGCCATCTTATCCTGACTGACACATCACCCTAATAAAACAGAATTCTCAATCCCTGCCTCAGTCCCCCAGCCCTCTTACTTTTACAACATCCTAACAGTGTACACAGGCAAAAGGAGAAGGGGAAGGCAGAGGATGAGATGGTTAGATAGCATCACTGATGTGATGGGCATGAGTTTGAGCAAACTCTGGGAGATAGTAGGGGAGAGGGAAGCTTGGCGGGCTGCAGTCGCAGAGTCAGACATGACTTAGAGACTGAACAACAGCATCGTATGTAATGATTTTCTTTCCTTTGCTTTGAATTCCCACCCCCTTTTATTTGAAGGAATGCTCCATGAGGATGGAGATGCAGTCTGACATGTTCACTGCTGCCTCCAGCATTTAGAACAGTGTCTGGCTCACCGCAGGTTGCTGGGCTGCACCCGCAGGCCTGCAAGCTCTGTACTTGCCCAATCGCAAGACCAAAGAGAGAGCCCAGGGTCAGCAACAGAGACAGCAGTGATTTGATGGATGGGGGACTCTCACTTGTCTGACGCAAAGACCTGGAGTGACACTCCACCGAGAAAGATGGTGGGCAGGATATAGCAGTAGTCTTCACTACTGGGGAAGAGGGAGATTACCTGTTACGGGGGTTACCAGGGAAACCTGCAGACCGGTGTGCCTTATTGCCCCATTGCTAAACTATCACAGGGTAGATAATGCTGATGTAAAGATGAGAGCCATCACTAGCTGGGGCCACGGGCAAGTACACAGGCATTTACTGGTTAGGCTCCTGATGGAGAGGAAAGGTCGGTTAGGTGAGTAGGGTAGAGGTGAAGCAGCGACTGGCTGAACAGAAGCTGCACAGAGGGCGAGAGAACAGCCATCCTGGGCGGCCTGCTCACACACAGGTGCTAAGGAAACGTTAGTTCTGTGAATGAACAAATGCCTGGGCCATCAGTGACCGCTTTCCAAAACAGAGAGCACAGAAACTGTATCTCCATGGATGCCCAGGAGTGTGCCAACAGAAGGAAATAGACGGGGGAAAGACTTGGCCCGTCCAGGGAACCCTAAGGAGCTCAGCATTGTTAGAACGTGGGTGCGTAAAGACAGCTGTGGAAGGAATTAGGGTTTGGGGAGATGGAGTGAGGGAAGGGAGATGAGACTAGAGAGATAGGCTGGGGGTCTTCCCTGGTGGTCCAGTAGTTAAGAATCCGTTTTCCAATGCAGGGGACGTAGGTTTGACCCCTGGTGAAGGAACTAAGATCCCACATGCAGAAGGACAACTAAGGCTTTGCTGCAACTACTGAGCTTGAACCACAACTAGAGAGAAGCTCACGCTCTGCAACAAAACGCCTGCGTGCTACATCTAGGACACAATGCAGCTAAATAAGTAAATAAATAGTCTTTAAAAAAAAAAAGAGAGAGAGAGGTTGGATCTAGTTTCTGAAGGGCCTTGTATGCCCTCCTGATACACTTGAACATCATTTTGTGAGCAACAAAGACTCAATGGAGTTTTTAAATTAGGAAGTGACAAGATCAGTTTTGATTCTGCCTGAACAAATTACTTTCAGGGAGCAAGCTCTGCCCAGATAATATTCTCATTTCTCTTTGCCCACCGCAGCTATGTCAGCCTTCATCAAATCATTCATTTGTTATTTCCCCACAACAAACGTTTACCGCTTGTTTATGAACAACGTACTGTGTCAGGGGCATGAAGAACAAATAGGAGTAAAAGATGCCCCTTGCTCTAAATGAGCTTTCCTAATCCAGAGTTCAAATCTAGCAACATAAAGGGTGACTACACAAGCCATGTGAGCAAAATTCTGCACTGGGGTCTCTGGCTCCTGTGACCCTTTCTTATCAACACATCCCCTCTGGTTCCACATATAAAATTCTCTTAAGTTCACTTCAGAGTTTCACAGCCTTCTTTTCCAAAAGAAATCATCATTGTTTCATCATTGCTATCACCATCCTCAACAACACCATATCATCCTCACGAAACAGCAGAAAGTTAGCATTTATCTAACACGTTACAGTTGACAAATCTCTTTGCTATACATTACCTCATTTAACCCTGACAAGAACCCTATGAAGTATTGTGATCATCACCGTACAAATGAAAAACCAAACCAAAACTACTCATGAGGTTATGAGAAGTGGCAACTCGTCCAAAATCATATACTCAGAAGGGCCTGAAATCCAGGTCAGGTGAACAGAGAGAAGTAAGAAATGACCCACACTGCCCTTGCAGATTTTCTAGCTTCTGGTTTTCCACTTTGTTTCTCCCTCAGGACAACAAATATTTTCTGAGCAACTATGATGTTCCAGACACAGCCTTGGGGCTGCAGAGGGAATGGCAAAAGAAAACACACAGGGTCTCTGCATTCTTGGAACCTAACAGCGTTTATAGTCTGGCTTTGGGGGAGTGGGATGGGGAAGCGGGGTGGGGGGAGCTTTCCCTTTTCCTGCCACTCCTGACAAACTGGTGATGGAGGGCTTTCTCCCAATTGGTCCAAGGACAGAACGGGCACCTGGTCACTATTTCTCCATCTCTGCAGCAGCCCCTCCTTAGCCAGTGTGTTTGTTTTCCTCCGGATTAAGCACAAACGTGCTGGATCCTGCTGTTTCTGCCCTCTCTTGCTGGCAACGGACTTTAAGGTGTTCTAACAGTCAGAGCTCCTCAGAAAGTCTACGCTACTGGTCTCTTTCCTCGTCACACCTTCCTTTCTGTGACCTGGAGTCTTGGTCGCCTCTCAGGGCTGGCTATAGCGCAGCCAAGGGGCGGGGCTTGGTCACCAAGGGGTGGCTGAAAGCACCTTCCTCACCAGGCTTATTATTGTGCACCGGGAGCCCCGCCTGAAAGCATTTTGCTTTTTTCCAAGCTTACTGGTCAGCAAGCCTAGTTCTCCGAGCTAACGGCCATCTCTAACCCTGTTAATGCCTGTTCTGCTGCTCTTCCCCCAGGGCTGGGCTGCCCAGAGGGTACCACCGTCTGGAGGCCCCCAGTAAACGATTCTTTATCACTAACATTCCACCCCCCTCCGCCCCCCGGAGATGTTTGCAGGTGACAGGGTAGCCTTCTGACTCCAGCCTGCGGGAGGCTTACTCTGCTATGCAGATTCAATCTAAAATGAGAAAAAAGAATTTCTAACCACGGACTAGACTTTTGATCTGAAGGATGAAATTAACGTGACCAACCAGGCCTGAATTACCAGACTGTAATGACAGTCTGGGCCCTTAAATGGCAATAGCAGAGAGGATCTGTGGCTAACAGGGGATCTGCGGATGGTCTCTCTTGCTGTTGTTCAGTCGCAAAGGGTCATATCCGACTCTCTGCGACCCCATGGACTGCAGGACGCCAGGCTTCCCTGTCCTTCACTATCTCCGAGTCTGCTCAGACTCATGTCCATTGATGCCCTCCAACCATCTCATCCTCTGTCACCCTCTGTCACCCTCTTCTCCTCTTGCCTTCAACCTTTCCCAGCATCAAGGTCTTTTCCAATGAGTCACCTCTTCGCATCAGGGGTTCTCATAGTCATCACAGCTCACATTTTCTCACTTTTTGTTTGATCCATTTACTGACCCGGGTGACAATAGAAGCTGGGAACTGAGAACTCAACTGTTTGACCTTACAGGGGAGGTGACACAGGTGTTCGTGGGGTTCAGACCATGCCTCGGTCTAGCTCTGTACCAAAGAGTCCCTCTCTCTACCAGGCATGACCTCTGCCAGTAGGGCTAACCTGTGGGGGGAGCATCTGAAAATTCTCCATCCCTAAATCCTAAAAGCATGATCTTCCCCTGGGGCAGGTGTGGGGAGTGGGAAATGAGCTGCTGTCAACAGAAATAAAGGGATTTCAGATATTGGAAGTGAGACAGAAGCAGGCAGAGAAGAGAGTAACTTCTTGTCTGGAAAATGAACATGGTCAAGAGGTGAGACTCAGCAAGAGTGGTGGAAGAAAAGGATGGTCATATGTGTTTCTTTTTTTTTTTTTTTTAATGAAAATAAGATTTCCAATTATCATTATAAACTCACTGTGAAAAATTTGGAAAATTAAAAAAAAAAAAAGGACTACAAAGAAAATACTCATAATGCGGCTACCCAGTCCAGTGTTCTTGCTTGGAGAGTTCCGTGGACAGAGGAGCCTGGCAGTCTACAGTCCATGGGGTAATGAGGAGTCAGACACGACTGAGCCACTTTCACAAGGAAAATGGGGCTTCCTAGGTGGTGTGAGTGGTAAAGAACCTGCCTGCCAGTGCAGGAGATTTAAGAGATGCAGGTTCAATCCCTGGGTTGGGAAAATTCCCTGTAGAGGAGTATGGCAGCCCACTCCAATATTTTTGCCTGGAGAATCTCATGGACAGAGGAGCCTGGTGGGTTATAGTCCATTGAGTTGCAAAGAATCAGATATGACTGAAGTGACTTAGCACAGTCCTATGTAATATTTTGAAATGTTGCTTTTGACTTTTTTCTCAGTCCCTAAATACTGTCCCTGATGGGCCAGTGATTAGGACTCCACCCTTCCACTGCTGGGGGCCTAGGTTTGATATCTGGTTGCCCCTGGAGAAGGAAATGACAACCCACTCCAGTACTCTTGCCTGGAGAATCCCATGGACAGAGGAGCCTGGTAGGCTACAGTCCATGGGGTTGCAAAGAGTCGGACATGACTGAGCGACTTCACTTCACTTTGGGGAACTAAGATCCCATAAGCTGATTGCTGTGGTAAAAAAAAAAAAGAAAGAAAGAACAGAAAGAATTCATTATAAATACACAAATTAAATTCCTCTCCTGCTTTTGAATATGCAAAATATTTTCAACTTTATGATGATAAGTAACTTGGTGATGAACATCTTTGTTCCCAAATATTTCTCTCAACTATTTCATCATGGTGCCTTTCCTCATGACAGAGAATGAAAACATCCCAAAGGGAAATGAGAGTGGATCTTTCAGGAAGTTGGATGGTGGGGAGACTCCCTAGGAGGAGGGCAGAAATGTCAGAGTTCACAGAGATCAAGAGCTTGCAAGCACTTCTGTCTCTTGTGTGCCTATACTACTGCACTTTCAGACTATATTCTTTTTGCTTTAACTTGATTTTATTTGGCAATTGGCCAAAGTCTTCATTGTCCGGGGAGTATTATTGTGTACATTGATAAGCTCCCCAGGCTGCCTAACCCTTTTCTATCAGGGAGAGACGAGAAGATAAAATTGACATTTCCCACTCCCGGTACTTAGGCTCCAGGATGTGGTTTGGAGGGTGCCAATCACAGGTAGAGGACTTCCCTGGTGGCTCAGTTGGTAAAAAGTCTGCCTATAATGTGGGAGACCAGGGTTCAATCCCTGGGTTGGGAAGATCCCCTGGAGAAGGAAATGGCAATCCACTCCAGTACTCTTGCCTGGATCCTCCTCCTCGGATGGAGGATCCTGGTAGGCTACAGTCCATGGGGTTGCAAAGAGTTGGACACAACTGAGCAACTTCACTTAATCACAGGTAGACCAGAGTTTGGAACCTAATGGGGGAGGGGGGTGGAAGGAGGAAGCAGGCATTCATTTTGCATTACAAATAAGGCTCAGGTTCCATCTGCCTCTCTGTCCCGCTTCCCTCGACATCCTCCTCCCCTCCCCCCCCCCCACAATCCTGTTTTCCTCCCTACCCCAACCCAGAGGGAACCAATGCTATCAGACTGCTGTGCCCCTGGGTTGGGAAGATCCCCTGGAGGAGGAAATGGCAACCCACTCCAGTATTCTTGCCTGGAGAATCCCACGGACAGAGGAGGCTGGGGGGCTACAGTCCATGGGGTCGCAAAGAGTCAGACACGACTGAGCACACACATACATACATTCTATTTTTGTTTTGATTCCCCAGTTTTTTGTATTATGATAAGATACGTGCATCATAAAATTCACCATTTTTAAGTGTTCTGATCAGCAGTATTAAACCCTTTCCTAATGTGCCTCCATCACCACTATCCATCTCCAGAACGCTTTCCTTCTGCACAAACTAGTACTCCTTATCTGTTAAACGTTAACTCCCCACTCCCCACACTCCCTGGCAACCACCATCTGCTTTCCAGCTCTGTGCTGTGGACTAGTACCTCATATAGGAGGACCCATACTGTGTCTGTCTTTTAGTGGCTGACTTATTTCACTATGTCACTGAGCATAACGTGCTGAAGGTTTGCCCATGTTGGAGCATGTGCCAGAATTTCCTTCCTTTCAAAGGATGAATAATATTCCACTGTAGGGCTCCCCTGGTGGTTCAGACAGTAAAGAATCTGCCTGTAATGCAGGACACCCAGGTTTGATTCCTGGGTTGGGAGGAGCCCCTGGAGAAGGGAATGGCAACCCACTCCAGTATTCTTGCCTGGAAAATCCCATGGACAGAGGAGCCTGGTGCGCTACAGTCCATGGGGTCTCAAAGAGTTGGACACGCCTGAGCAACTGAACAACAATGTTCCATTGTATTTGCACACCACATTTTGCTTATCTGTTCATCCATCCGTGGACACTTGGGTGGCTTCCATGTTGTAGCTGTTGTGAATAACGCTCTCGTGAACATGCTTTCAGGGTATCACCGATACTGACACCTGTAATGCTTATCACGGTCTCTGGAACAGTCTTGCACTTGCCAATGCTGACACCCGGAGGCCCTTACTGCTTACCCTCTCAGCTCGTCTATAGATGGGGTTATTCTATTACAGTCTCGGGGACTGAGATCATTTTGTCGCTACTGCAGGATGTGTCTGCTTTTGAGAGATGCCAATGCACTCCGTGCTGCACTTTTTTTCCTTTAATAATTCTTTTGGGGAAATGAAAACCTTTATTTTGAGATCTTCAAGTACACAGTTGATTGGGTAGAGTCAATCTGTCTTTTTTTTTTTTTTTTTTTGGCCGCACGTGGGATTTCAGTTCCCCAACCAGGAACTGAACCTGGATCCCCTGCACTGGAAGTTTGGTGTCTTAACCATGGACCGCCAGGGAAGCCCCTGTGCTGTATTTCTAAACGGGCCTTTGGAAAGAAGCCCACCGTACTGTGTGCTCCTACCTCATAAGACCACTTGATACTTTTAATTTAAGATGCTGAATATGGGCGTGCGTTTCCTGCTAAATTTTTCCTGAAAGAACCACTTCTCTGTGTAATTGCGGATACTTCTACTTTTCAAAGGTTTTGCATATAAGAGGCAAAAATTAAGCTAATGCCCTCAAAATAGAAATTTTCAAATGGAGTGAATTGTGCTGGTTAGCATGCTCTGTTGAAGGAAAAGGAATATATGTTCCCATTTTAAAAGAGGCCTTTTGAATAACTCAGGCTATCACAGGGTGGAGAAAGAATGTGACTGGGGGTCAGAGAGCCACTCTGACACCTGCCCATTATTAGCAGTGAGAAAGAAAGCACTGTAATATTTCTTATATTTATATTTACCTCATGAGGTTGTTAAGCTTTAATAAGATCATGTATGGAAGTGCTGCACTCTAGACATACCAATCATTCTTATCTTCCTTCCAGTGTCATTTCAAATTCATCATCTATTTCTTGAGTACCAGCTCTGTGCCAGCAGGACTTTTATAGGCTTCAGGGTAAAGGGACACGTCAGAGATTCAGTCCCACCTTTGGAGCATTTTAATTTAATTATTTAATTAATTTATTAATTGGCCTTGCCACGTGGCATGCAGGATCTTAGTTCCCTGAACAGGGATCGAACCCACGCCCCCTGCAATGGAAGCACAGGAGCCCTAACCACTGGACTGCCAGGGGATTTTCCAGAGGGTTTCTTAACTAGTGAGAAAGGCTGTGGCTAAGTAAAAAGAATGATAAGTACGATAATAACATTATGGCCAGGAGCCACACATCCTAGCACAGAAAATGAGAGGGACCTTCACAGAAGGGTTGTGTGAGCTGGGTCTTGAAGAATGGGAATGAGTTCCCAGGCAGGTAAGAAGAACGGGTGTGAAAAAGCAAAGACAGAAAGAGCAGAGAGAGTTCTAAAACTGATGAGTATATTTCTCTCTTCTAGAGAATGAGCGGTCCACAATTCTCACAGTCTCTCCTCCGGCTGGCATCTGTTCAAATCTGTGGGCACTGCATGCAATGGAGAAGCCAGGGATTATAAAGGCCTGTCACACTCTGGAGCTTCATGCATGAGCCCAGGGCTCCACGTCTCCCTGGAAAAGACTTAGCTCATCCTTTTCACCCTGTTACCTTTTCACGGGAAAAATAAGTAAACCACCATGAGGGTGGGCAGCAGGCCTGCCTGTCACTGTTGATCATGAGAGATTTTTCTCTCTGGAATCAGATCATTTAATTTCATTTCTAAAAGTGGTGTTCAGGTGTTGGGTAGGTGGGTGCTGCTAACAGCAAATGATCAATGATTCTTCCAGCAAAGACAGGAGGAAGTCATCTAATGGACAGAAAATCTGTTCCTCCAGGTCTATTTAATTAAGAAAATTTCAGAGCATGAATCAGTTTGTCATTCAAAGTGGCCATTCCCAAATATAGTTCTTATGTCCCTATGCTCTTTTATAAACCTCTGGTATCTGCCAGCTGCTGCAGGTGAGACAGGAATGTTTATATCCAGGCAGAAGGACAAAAACATGACTGAAAATGAACAGTCTGAAGCCAGAGTGAAATACTGAAAGAAAAAGCACAATCAACTTTTTGCTGTGTAGTTTAAAAGAAATTCCAGTCCAGTTGTAGCTGAGAGATGACTCACCCTGTCCACAGAAGCATCAAGAGAGGCAAAGCAAGAGGGATGAACAAAAACAAGATTCTGTTTTACATAATTCTCATTTTCATGCAAAGAGCTATTCCAACCGCTCATGAAATTAGCCAGCAATTTAACTACCTCATTATTTAGAGCGTCAGGCAACGGTGCATCAGATTTTTCTAGATAAGGATTATGACAGTTGGTCAGTAAGAAGACTGTCATAGGCCATATCCTACTATCCAGAACTCCAAGGAGTGCCCAAGCTCCTTCAGAAGGCTGGGAGGAACCATGCATACAAATCTTTTGGTTGCAACTTGAGACCTACTCACATGACCTCAGAGAAGGGGCCCAAGAATCACTCCCTGATCAGGTGATTCACAATCTTGATTACATATTCACCTCACCGGAGAGAAGTTTTTCAAACTACTGAGATCTGGTTCTCACTCAAGAGATTCTCATTTATATTCAGTGTAGGGTGCGACCTGGGGAGCAGGATTTTTTTTTTTTTTAATGTCCTCAGGTAATTCTGACAGACAGCCGCGTCTGCGAATCACTGATAAAAATATATAAGAACCGGAACTATAACAGAAAGATTCCAGGAAGCAAAACAATCAGGGCTACCCGCATCGCACGGCTTCAGAATTAGTCACGAGGTGGTCTGTGTGAATGGCGCCCCCTGGAGGGCAACTCTGGATGTGTACGCCTACAGTCGTATTGATGCTTCCTCCATCCCGTTCCTCGGGGACAGGGAACTGATTGTTCCTCAAGTCTTGAACGCTGCCTCACGCTCTTTCATGACAGCTGTGTTCCTAGTCGCTTAAGTCTCTCCATTTCCCAATTTCAAATCTCTAAGAGAAGAGTTTAGTATAGCTAGCTCACCTTTTTGAGACAGATGACAAAAAAAAAATCACTTGCTTCTGACCACCCCAATCCATCATGCTTCTGCTGCTGCCGAGTCGAGAGTGGGGCAACAAGTCGTGCGGTGCTTTGGGCACGAGATTTTCCCTTAGGAAGTGTGGGTAGGAAGGTGATGACTGGTATCTTTAACACAGTGAGCTTGGCAGAGGCTGGCCGATTTAATTCACAAGACTGATTGTAGAATTAATTGACCAAATTAAGACACTTTGAGTGTGAAAGTCTGCTATTAATAATAACAACACTGGGGGACTCCCTGGTGGCTCAATTGGTTAAGACTTCACACTCCCAATGCCGGTGTCCTGAGTTTGATCCCTGATCTGGGACATGCGACAATTAATAAAATGATCCTGACGGCACAACTAAGACGTGGCAGTGTTCATGGGTGCGGCCACATCAGTCAAGTCGGACTCCTTGCAACCCTACAGACTGTAGCTCCCCAAGTTCCTCCATCCATGGGATTCTCCAGGCAAGAATACTGGAGTGGGTTGCCATGCCCTCCTCCAGGGGATCTTACTAACCTTGGTATCGAATCTGTGTCTCTTTCCTCCCCTGCATTGGCAGATGGGTTCTTTATCACTGGCACCACCTGGGAAGCCCCAAGACCTGCTCNCAGGCTCCCCAGTCCCTGGGATTCTCCAGGCAAGAACACTGCAGTGGGTTGCCATTTCCTTCTCCAATGAGTGAAAATGAAGGCACACAGTCGTGTCCTACCCTCAGCGACCCCATGGACTGCAGCCTGAGAGCTACATAAATCCTGAGAGCTACATAAATCCCTGCCCCTGGTGGGAGCTGAATCTACCACCGAAACAATAGGGCCATCAGGGTGTGGTGAAGTTTCATGCAATTCAAGGTCACCTCCTTGTCAGCCCAGAGCAGAAGTAGGGAGCCAGAGATCAGCAGTGTTCAGCGCCTTATCAAGCACATCTGAACTGTCCCCCTTCAGGCTCACAAGAACACAAGGGAAATATTAACATCTCCATTTTTAAAATAAGAAGAGTAGGGCTCGGAGAGATTAAGTAACTTGCCAAGCTACAGGTCGGAGGGCCTGCATTCAA
The DNA here is from genome assembly GCA_006410615.1 of Neotragus moschatus. Classification (NCBI taxonomy): domain Eukaryota; kingdom Metazoa; phylum Chordata; class Mammalia; order Artiodactyla; family Bovidae; genus Neotragus; species Neotragus moschatus. Next base: position 475,550 of record SJYA01001801.1, read on the forward strand.
ACGTAGGTCTGTGTGGGCCCGGAGCTTATGCCAGGCTTTCCTCTCAAGTCACTAGAGAGAAGGCAGTCCTCTGTGGGTGTTCTGAGCTCTGGATGTGGAAAACGGGCAGAAAAATGGGCCTGCAAACCAGGAGCGGCCCCAAGGGCGGGGTTCAATGTTGAAGGCTGCCTTTCATATGCGTATAAAAGTCTGGTTGCTACTGGAAGAATTCCCATCCCTTGCAAGATTCCGGGGGATCCCTGTGGGCTCTCGCCGGATGCGGGAACTTGGGTTTGAGGCCGCCGCATGACACCAAGCGGTGCTGGAGCGGAGGCAAGCCGGCAGAGGGCGCTGTGCAGACACGGAGAGCTCACGTCTCGATCACAGGACCCTGCCCAGTTCAGACGCAACGAGTGCCCAGTCAAGGGTGGAGAGAGGTCATTTTGAACTAAGTTTGTTTCTTTATCTTGAGACAAAAAAACACACAACATATTTTTCAGAAATCTCTTGAGAGTGAAGTTTGCCTCTTGCAAAATTGCTAATCGTTGTGGGTTTCTTTCTCTTCCATAAGACTTCCCTTTGCCACAATGGATGTCAGCAGATACTGCAGGAAAGTGGGTGGAATAGAGAACGCGGGCATGTCCAATCCCAGATCTGCCCCTCGTTAGAAGTCAGGGTTTTCTCTGAACCTCTTTTGTGTCTTCTTTAAGCTGGAGAGCAAAGGCTTTATCTTACAGGTCTGTTCTGAAGACTAACGAACAGGCACAGAAGTAAGTGCACAGTCTCACTCAGTTTGCAGTCATTTTGGTCTTATGACCTCTTTATAGTCTTAGAAAGTTACCGAACACTCAGAGAGCTTGCTTGCTTGCTTTTTTTTTTTTTTTTTTT
>SJYA01001801.1:476552-648571 GCA_006410615.1 Neotragus moschatus
TTTTTTTTTTTTTTTTGCCGTGCTATGAGGCTGGCAGGCATCTTAGTTCCCTAACCAAGTATGGAACCCAGGTGCGTGGCAGTGAAAACGCTGGACGTAACCACTGGACAGCCATGGAATTTTCCTCAAAGACCTTTCCTTTATGTGGGTTCTATCATATTTTGTTGTTGTTCATTTGCTAAGTTGTGCCCGACTCTTTGTGACCCCATGAGCTGCAGCATGCCAGGCTTCTATCATATTTACTACATTAAAAACTAAGATTCACTTTTCAATTAAATTTCTCATTAAAATATCTATTTCATTAGTGAAAAATATTAATTTAGCAAGAAAAACTGTACAGCAAATATTTTAAAAAGAGGAACCCAAAACGTATCAGTGTGTATCAATTTTAAAAATATGGAGCAATTTTTAAAGTAAACAAAAATATATATCAATTAGCCCATCACATGCTGACTTAAAAACGTTTTTATGAAAAATAACTATATTTTCAAAATAAAAAATAAGAGAGATATTTTCCATTTTTGCAAATGTCTTTAATGTTTGACATTCACACATATGTTGTACATGCAGACTGTTGTGATATTACATGTCAGTAATCTCTAGAAAAACTTACTGTAGACTAGTGAAACGATGGGAGTGAAAAATGCAAATAACATTCTAGTGAGGGCCTGCCAGGCGGTGCTAGTGGTAAAGAACCCGCTTGCCAATGCAGGAGACAGAAACAATGTCGGTGCCATCCCTAGATCAGGAAGATCCCCTGGAAAAGGGCACTCCAGTATTCTTGCCTGGAGAATCCCGTGGACAGAGAAGCCTGGTGGGCTATAGTTTATAGGGTGGCAAAGACACAAACAACCAATGTCACACACAACAATGTGTGTGTGACTTAGTATGCACACACACATTCTGTGGAAATGGTTTTGATCCAGGTACTCATGAGTGATAGTGATTATATTGTCCTGTGAACTAAAAACGGATGCATAACTTGAGAGTTTCAAGCTAAGTCTTGTTTGGGGCAAAATGAGGACTGCAACCTGGGAGACAGCACCTCAGTTCTGAGAGCCTGCTCCAAAGAGGTAGTAGGGAAAGGTCAATATACAAGATTATGGTGAAAGGAGTGTTCAGTGTAGTCAAGCTTACTTTACAAGAGCTTTTCTGCCCGTCACGAGGATCTGATGTCATCATGCAGGGATTTAGCGTTTTTCTAGATGTGAAGACATGCAAAGATTGGGGTCAAGAAGTCAGTTCCTGAAAATATTTAACTATCTGAAGACCTGTCTCTCCAGATTCCCTGGCGCACAGAGTGCCTCACTCCGCCCTGAGCTCCCTCGGGGGTGTTAAAGGTCAACAGCAGCAGCACAGGGCTCAGTCTCCGCAGAGGCAGGTGGCAAATGCCCTTGTTGCTATTGTTCAGTCACCGGCAAATGCTCTTGGCAAGTGCCAATTTGTAGTTGACCTTCCCCAAAAGAGTTCATCCCAATTTGGGGTGACTGCTCCAGCATGTAACACAGGACACTCTGTTCACAGGAGGTAAGCTGGTCCTTGGAGAAAGTGTCTAACACAAGGGTTATGAGAGTTTTCACTCAGCATGCAAAAAGCCTGATGAAAAATTAAGTCATGGATGAAATGACTCAGATCCTGCACAGTTGGAATAAGTCTGAGTTCAACAGTGCTCCCAGTGAGTGCCAAGGTGATATCTATCTTGAACTTACAAAATCCCGAAGTCATAAAAAAGAAATTCTGCCATTTGCACCTAAGTGTTTGGACCTAGAGAGTATTAAGTTTAGTGAAATAAGTCAGACAGAAAAGGACAAATGCTAAAAATGAAACTACCATATGACTCAGCAATTCTACCCCTGGGTATATATCTGGAAAAAAATGAGAACAGTACTGTAATTCCAAAAGATACAAACATCTCAGTGTTTAAAACAGCACTATTTATAATAGCCAAGCCATGGAAGCAATCNGTCAGACAGAAAAGGACAAATGCTAAAAATGAAACTACCATATGACTCAGCAATTCTACCCCTGGGTATATATCTGGAAAAAAATGAGAACAGTACTGTAATTCCAAAAGATACAAACATCTCAGTGTTTAAAACAGCACTATTTATAATAGCCAAGCCATGGAAGCAATCCAACTGCCCACTGACAGATGACTGGATTAAAAAGATGTAGTGTGTGTGTGTGTGTGTGTGTGTGTGTTGGAATATCACTCCGCCATAAAAAGAATGAAATACTGCCATTTGGAGCACCATGAATGGATCTACAGAATATTATGTTTAGTGAAATAAATTAGACAGTGTTTGCTGTTTATCAGTTACAAGTGAAATCTAAAAAAATATTAGCTGAATAAACATGTGAAACAGGAACAGGGTCACAGATACAGAAAACAAGCTAGCGGGTGAGGAGAGAAAAATTAGAAGTATGGAATTAAGAGATACAAAACTACTGCGTGTAAAATATGAATAGATAAGCAACAAAGGTACATTTAACCATGTGCGTGCACACTAAGTCGCTTCAGCGTGTCGCTTCTTTGTGACCCTTCTTCAATTAAAAAAAACAAATCAGAGAGCAACTGGTTAACCAAACATTTAATTCCAATTAACAGAAAATCTGCCTTTCAGTGACTTCCAAAATGTTTCATTTCCTTCCTGCTTTGAATGATGAGATTGATTCACTGTGTTTCCATCTCCTCCCCAGCAGGCATCCAGCCTGAGAAGTCCTGTGTTAATGAACTTCCGACTCCTGCTGAGACCTCTGTGACTTCCCTGGACCCGCATCGTGGGTCTGCCCAGGTGGGCACGAGGACTTCCTGGCCTGCCTTCCACAAAGGTGAACACCAGCTGGCGGAGCCGGCTTCAGCTGCGGTGTGGCGGTGTTCTGGGGCTCTGTCAAGGTCCCACTTACCTCAGTTGCCAGATTCCTCTTCCTCCCCTCCTCCCCATCTCCATCCTCCTCACTCCTGGCCATCCCATAACAAAACTCCCTCTCCTTGATCCTTTGGACTCTGTTGGTCCTCTCTATAACCCTCATTTCTCACCTAGTGAGGATGTGTATCAGGCCCACCTCCTTAATATCCTCCCAGCTCCATTGAAAAACCCCTTGACATAAGCAACCTCATTTTATTTCACCTTTCACACGGGTGAGGTCTGTTTCCTGACTTGTAGACAACTACCTTCTCACTGGGTCCTCATATGGCCTTTCCTCAGTTTGCATGGTGGGGGTGTGTGGAGGGGACCCCAGCCTGAATCCGCTCCACCAACGTCTGGCTCTCTCCCTGTCCAGCCCCACCTCTCCACTGAAGCCCTTCTTACCCTCTCCTCTCTCCTTTGCTTGCAGTAGACTGCCCTTCGCATGCCAGGGCCATGCTGGGCTCTTGCATATACATTAATTAAGATGCAAAGTGAGTAGCATTTGTACCCATTTTCCAGACCAGAAAAATAAGGCACAAAGGAATTAAGTAACTTGCCCAGGTTATTTTGTCAAAGCTATGTTTTTCCAGTAGTCGTGTTTGGATGTGAGAGTTGGCCCATAAAGAAGGCTGAGTGCTGAAGAATTGATGCTTTCAAATTATGGCACTTGAGAAGATGCTTAAGAGTCCCTTGGACAGCAAGGAGATCAACCCAGCTAATCCTAAAGGAAATCTACCCTAATACTCATTGGAAAGACTGATTCTAAAGCTGAAGCTCCAATCCTTTGGCCACCTGAGGCAAAGAACTGACTCATTGGAAAAGACCCTGATGCTGGGAAAGATTGAGGGCAGGAGGAGTAGAAGGTGGCAAAGGATGAGATGGTTGGATGGCATCACTGACTCGACAGGAGTTTGAGCAAACTCTGGGAGACAGTGAAGGATAGGGAAGCCTGGCATGCTGCAGTCCATGGGGTCGCAAAGAATCAGACATAACTGAGCAACTGAATGACAACAGCCAGGTCTCTATGGCCATTACCACTGGGGCCAGGCTGTGACCCTATGGCTGCCTGACTTTCCGTTTCATCACTGATGCCTCTTTTAAGCACTCTTTCATCTGGGCACTGTCCATCTTCAGTGTGTTTGCCGTGTACCACCTTTGATAGGTCTCATCTCATACATACCTACCACGTGCTCTCTAAACAAATCTTCCAACAGACTACAAGTTGATGGAGTCCATGTGACATGCCAGGAATTGCCCTAGGACCTAGGAGAGAGTGGTGGGCAGGCCTTCTCTCACAGAGCTTCCAGTCTCTTCCTTTTTGCACTGATCCTGGGGCTCATTCAGGCACTTTTGCTTCATCTGCTATCTTCTCCCTTTATTCCAGAGGCACGTTTATTTTCAGCATATATGGCCAGGACAATGGCTTGCCTTGTGCTTTGTCTTTCGCAAACCCCTCCCAGCCTCTCCTCTCTCAAGGCAACGCCTGCCATTGCCACTTTGGTTCCTGGCCTTTAAGAGGTCAACTGGCCCTGAACCCCCCTGCTTTTCCTCAACCACCCCCTTGTCCCCTACCATTTCAGGGGAAAGCCACCATTTCAGGGAATCTGGACTTTCTGGAACTTCTCACACAACTCATGGCAGCCCGCCACCCATTGTCTGCAGAAAGCAGGAAGCTGATATGGCCCTAGAGGCTGTGGGGTGATGCTGGTCAAGGTCGGCCTGAGATGAGAGAGCTCTGTGAGGCCAAGGGCAGGCCAGAAGCCCCTGAGAGCAGCACCTAAGTGAGGAAGAGCCAGCTAAGGAAACAGGAAACAGGTTAAGTGCCTCTTTCATTCATGTAGTGTCTTCTTTGTTTCAGGGAATATTCTAGGCCTGGGCTACAATGAAGAGAACCAACAAATCTGCCTTTGGGAAATTTATAGTACACTGGGGAATACAAACCATAAACCAATAAATATATACAAGAGTGTCAAGTGGTGATAAATACAAGGAGAAATAAAGCAGTGTGTGGGGACAGAGCTGATGGACATGAGGGGAGGGTGTGGGTAGTGTCGTTGTGGGTATTGTCGTAAGAGAAGAGCCTTTCTCAGGGGGAGGGGTGGCATCTAAGTGAAGTAATACATGAAGAAGGCTGAGCGGCAAAGAATTGATGCACTCGAATTGTGGTGCTGGAGAAGACTCTTGAGAGTCCCTTGGACTGCAAGGAGATCAAACCCACCCATCCTAAAGGAGATCAGTCCTGAATATTCATTGGAAGGACTGATGCTGAAGCTGAAACTCCAATACTTTGGCCACCTGATGTGAAGAACTGACTCGTTGGGGAAGACCCTGATGCTGGGAAAGATTGAGGACAGGAGGCGATGGGGATGACAGAGGATGAGACGGTTGGATGGCATCATCAACACAGGGACATGAGTTTGAGCAAACCCTGGGAGATGGTGAAGGACAGGGAAGCCTGGTGTGCTGCAGTCCATGGGGTCACAAAGAGTTAGACATGATTTAGCGACTGAACAATAAATGAAGTAAGAGAGCGGTCCACATGAATACTTGATGGAGGGTATTCCAGGCAGAGGAAATAGCTGTTGCAAAGTCCCTGGGGTGGGAGTGTCCTTGTTGGGCTCATGTGGAAGGAAGCAGGAGAACAGCCTTGCTAGAGGGAGTTAGAGAGAAGAAGGGTCAGGAGTGAGGTGAGGGAGGGGCGCGGAGCCAGAGCCCCAAGCACAGAGGGGCTTATGAGCTACAGAAGGCTGTTAGGGTTTGAGCCAGGACTTCTGTCCCAGGTAAAGGGCTCTTTACACTGTGCCAGGCTGCCTCTGCAAGAAGTTAGCATGGGACTTTCCTGAAGGTCCAGTGATTAGGACACTGCTCTTCCAATGCAGAAGCCCATAGGTTCAATCCCTAGTTAGGGAGCTAAGATCCCACATGCCTTGTGGTGAGGCCACACACACAAAAAAAGTTGTCATAAGAGAGAGTCTGGCTTTGAAGATCAGCAGAAATGATGCTTTGGACTCTCTGTATTTTCTTCCCTTCAGTTTACTTGCAAACTAACCAACAATCGGAGTGAAAGTTATGCATAAGATCAAAAATGCAAAGAACAAAGCTTCCTAACATCTTTCTTAGTCTTCATAGACTCAATAAACTGCATATGCCAAGCTCTGAGTTCATACAGTCCTTGAGGAGAGTGGAATCTGCCATCAAGAAGCATCCAGAACCACTGGGCTGAGGAGGGTCCTGTTGCCTTCAGGGGCTTGGCCACCAGTTAGTTGTTGCATTCTCCTGTGGATGAACTATGTCAACACCAAAAGCCCTACTGCCAATATGACTATACTTGGAGACAGGACCTGAAGGAGGTAATTAAGGTCCTAAGGGTGGACCCTAATCTGATATGACTGGTGTCTTTATAAGAAGAAGAAGAGAGCAGAGCCCCCTTCCCACCCTATTCGTCCCACTCCTTCCCACTCTGTGCAAACAGAAAAGGCCCTGTGAGGTCACAGGGAGCAGGCAGTCGTCTGCAAGTCAGGAGAGAGACCTCACCAGTGTGAAAGGTGAAATAAAATGGGATCACTTATACTAAGGGGCTTTCAGTGGAGCTGGGAGGACATCAAGGTGGGCCTGATGCATGCCCTCACTCAGTGGGACTGGGAACTTTTGAACTGGGCCAAGTTGCAAATATTCCAACAACTCTGCAAGAAGATCTACAACTTGCTCCAGTAACAGGCTTCTGCCTAGTGACCGCCTTAGCAACCAAATCTTGTGTAGCCAAGGCAAGCTTTCTGCGCCAACACCAATAAAAATTTTTTGTAAATAAACAACTTATGCAAGCATTTCCTTTTGTCTTTAAAAACACCCTGACTATCACTCCCTAATGGGACAGATACTCTTTAGGTTTCTAATCACATCTGTGCACCCTGAATTGCAGTTCTTTGATCCCAGATAAACAGCTTGATTGATCATTGCCTCCTGAGAATTTGAAGTTGACAGCAGGAACCAGTCTTGACGGCACCTTGATCTTGGACTTCTATCTTCCAAAACTGTAAGAAAATGTAGTTTAAGCCACCCAATCTGTGGAATTTTGTTATGGCTGCCTTAGCTCATACACATCCCAGTGAGTTATTTGTGTATTCTGTTTATTATGCACCACTTGACCTCTGGCAGGCCTGGCAATGGCTTACCTCTCCACCAGATTAGAGAAGAAGGCACCCTCTGACTTCTAGGAAATGCAGCTTTGCTTGCAGGAGGGTTGAGCAAAGGGCTGCTGGGAATCCAAGATACTATAACTTGTTTATGCTTCTATTTCTTCATCTGTAAAACTGGAGAAGATAATACCAGTGCTTTGAGGAAAGTTCTAAATATAAAATTCAGTTGAATAAATAGCTGTTGACATCATTTATGCATAAGGTCTTGTGCTGGGAAGGATGTAAGGGTAAATATGTACGTTCTACTTGTGGGAAATTTTTCTTGATAGTAAGGTGCATTGTTCAATAGCTGTAGAATTATTTTTTTAGTTAATTTATTTTAATTGGAGGCTAATTACTTTACAATATTATGGTGGTTTTTTGCCATACATTGACATGAATCAGGCACTGGTGTACATGTGTCTCCCATCCTGAACCCCCCACCCTCCTCCCTCCCCATCCCATCCCTCAGGGTTGTCCCAGTACGCCAGCTTTGAGTAACCTGTTTCATGCATTGAACTTGGACTGGTGATCTGTTTCACATATGGTAATATACATATTTCAACTCTGTTCTCTCAAATCATCCCACCCTCACCTTCTCCCTCAGAGTCCAAAAGTCTGTTCTTTATATCTGTGTCTCTTTTTGCTGTCTCACATATAGGGTCATCATTACCATCTTTCTAAGTTCCATATATATGCCTTAATTTACTGTATTGCTGTTTTTCTTTCTGACTTATTTCACTTTGTATAATAGGCTCCAGTTTCATCCACCTCATTAGAACTGATTCAAATGCATTCTTTTTAACAGCTGAGTAATATTCCATTGTGTATATGTACCATAAGTTTCTTATCCATTTGTCTGCCGATGGACATCTAGGTTGCCTCCATGTCCTGGCTATTGTAAACAGTGCTTTGATGAACACTGGGGTACATGTGTCTCTTTCAATTCTGGTTTCCATGGTGTGTATGCCCAACAGTGGGATTGCTGAGTCATATGGCAGTTCTGTTTCCAGCTTTTCAAGGAAATCTCCACACTGTTCTCCATAGTGGCTGTACTAGTTTGCATTCCCACGAACAGTGTAAGAAGGTTCCCTTTTGTCCACACCCTCTCCAGCATTTATTGTTTGTAGACTTTTGGATAGCAGCCATTCTGACTGGCATGAGATGGTTCCTCATTGTGGGTTTGATTTGCATTTCTCTGATAATGAGTGATGTTGAGCATCTTTTCATGTGTTTGTTAGCCATCTGTATGTCTTCTTTGGAGAAATGTTTGTTTACTTCTTTGGCCCATTTTTTGATTGGGTCATTTATTTTTCTGGTATTGAGTTGCATGAGATGCTTGTATGTTTTTGAGACTAACAGAATTATTTTTTCACATTTTTAGAAGAGGAGGATTTTTTTCCCCTCATAATGTTAGCAATCTTATTACTTGCTTAGTGTAAACTTAACTGATTTTTAATCATTATAATACTTTAAATATTGTCTCTTAAGGTGTTTAAAACATTTACAGGTCTAATATATCTATGACTTCAATTTAACATTTAGAAGTATCAGATTAGATAGCTTTGCAATATCTAAATATTTGAAACAATTCACTTTATTAAATTTGTATACTTGATTTATTAGTTATACAATTAGTCTGAGAATATTTAGACGGTTGTTGATTATTTAACATTCAAGTAAATGGTAATCATGTAACAGATTGCACGTGTAAGGTCATTTCAGGTTTCCCAGGTGGCGCAGTGGTAAAGAGTCTGCCTGCCAATGCAGAAGATGCAGGACACTCAGACCGGATCCCTGGGTCAGGAAGTTCCCCTGGAGGAGGAAATGGCAACTCATTCCAGTATTCTTGCCTGGAAAATCCCATGGATAGAGGAGCCTGCAGGCTACAGTCCATGGGCTCAAAAAAGAGTCAGACATGACTTAGGGACTAAAAAACTACCACTACCACCACAAATGGCCTAAACCTAAAATTCCTGCAAAATGACTGTGTCCAAGTTGATTTATAGATAGAGGATGATGGGATTTAGATCAGAGCATTTCACAAAAACCGCAAAGGCTGGAACTTTCATCCAATGCTTGAAATGTTTCCCTTTTGACCTACAAAATGACCACACACACACACACACACATACACACACACACTGAGCTGGGATTCTTTATGGTTCCCCTTTCATTACTATCTTACAATACTATGAAAGTTCAAGTGTTCTGACCCTGTGGTTTGATGGAATTCAGGACACAATATATCAAAACATGGCATCTTGGCATACTGAATATTTGGGGCTGAGAAAATTTGAAAGAACCGAAGAAGCAGAAAGGTCATTCCAATGCTTTCCTTGACCCCTCTTCCCTGAAAACTCCTCACAAAACTTTCATGTTAGGGGTGCCCTTCTCATACCCATAGGAAAGAGGCATTCTTATCTCCGAAGGGGACTCGAAGAAGAATCTGAATAGGACATGCCATGTTTCTCCCAGTTTACTCCACTCTTCTCATATTCCTTAACCTGTCATATTTCTGCTAGCTCTTTATCAAACCTAGCATAAAAGACTCAGGTCTAAATGTTTCTTCCAGNTGTTAGGGGTGCCCTTCTCATACCCATAGGAAAGAGGCATTCTTATCTCCGAAGGGGACTCGAAGAAGAATCTGAATAGGACATGCCATGTTTCTCCCAGTTTACTCCACTCTTCTCATATTCCTTAACCTGTCATATTTCTGCTAGCTCTTTATCAAACCTAGCATAAAAGACTCAGGTCTAAATGTTTCTTCCAGGTCTTCAATTCCTTCATTTCCTGTGACATGTATCAGTTATATTAAATAATTGTGTATATGCTCTTTCTTGTTTATCTGTTCTAATGTGTGTTTTTCCAATACCACAAAGCAGTTAACTCAGTTCTAACCCTATCTACCTGGGTGTTGTTTAGTCGCTCAGTCATGTCCAACTCTTTGCAACCCCAAGGACTGCAGCTCGCCAGGCTTCCCTTTCCATTACCATCTCCCGGAGTTTGCTCAANAAAAAAAAAAAAAAAAAAAAACAAAAGCAACACAAAATAAACCCCATAATCTCTGGTTTGAGGTTATACATTTCAAGCTTCCCTAAAGAACCAATAGTCAGGACTGAATTCAACCAGCTTTGGATCACTCTTGATTTCTAGCACACAGCTTTGAGAGTCTAACCTGTCTCGTTTGAGATTATGGCTCTCTTGCCATATTTCTGGAAATGACTATCTATATTTATGAAACAAGCTGTTTATAGATGCCTGCATTTGAGAAGAGGTTAAGGAGACTCAGAGTGGCTTTATGTCATAATAAATTAGGCTCCTGTGACATCACTTCATACGTAAGGAGGACCGAAGTCGTGTTCCAGGAGCCCTTGGGGGGCACGTGGAGGCCTTCCGGGAGGCTTGCTGGCCGCTCATCACGAGAGTTGATGCCAACATGAGAGCTCCCTCTGTCCAGCGCTGCATTACACTTAGCATAATCACTGCAATCTTTTAAGTGGGAACTCGAGTGCGCCCTATTTTCAGAACGCTCAAAATAGCAAAATTCAAAGAACAGAAATCAGGGACTAACGTCACAAATTGATTATTTGCTTTAAGGAAAGATTCACTGCCTGACTTTGTTTAAGGGGCAGACTCCCCAAAGGCATTTAACATGTAAGTTGATTAATATGAACTCTGTTTATGCAAAACACCTAGTAGCATAGAATAGCTGACATTTCTGTGAGGGCTGGTGGATTTCAAAAGGATTTGACGTGGGTTTTCATATTTTATTTTGTCATGAGGATCACTTTGCAAGATGGGGGTGAGTATTGTCATTCCAGTGTTACAGATGAGAAAACCAAGCCAAGAAAGCTAAGTTCTTGGCCTGAGGTCACACAGCTGGAAAGTGTCTGAGATGATGTTAGATCCCAGCTCATGGGAATCTTCATTAAAACACTCTTTCTTTATAAGCACACTTGTTTTTTAGAGTTATTTTTCCCTTTGTAGCAGACCTCAGATACTTAAGAGATATTTTGGAGTATATTCAAATTTGAAATGGAGAACTGTTTATAAAAAACGATTTGACTTCTTCCAAAGAGGGTAGCTGGAGATCTGTGTGGTTCTGAAAAGAGGATCTAAAAATATGCTTCATCCAAATAACTGATGAAGCTTTAAAAAAAAAAAAAAAAGATGATCATTCCGGACTACAATTATACTCAATAAGAATTTCCAGGTGTGGGTTGGTTTGTTTTTCTTTAAAGAGGCGAGTCAGCTACAACTAAAAAGCACAAATGTAAATGTGGCCAGAGTGAGGAAATCTGAGGATAGCTGAAAAGACTGAAATTTTCAAAGTAAATGGCTCCTGTGCTCATAGATTTATGCCATTTCCTTGCAGGAAAACTTAATAAAATTAATTTGCACTTAACTCCTCTAGCAGAGAAGAATGAATCATTTATAACTGAAGACAATCAAGAATAAGTTCTGTGTAGCTTTAGAACATGGTTCTATATTTATGCTGAAGATCTAGCCTATAAGCTACTTCTAGAGTGACGGTTCTCATACACAGGCAGCTTAGTTATTATATTAATTAATACTACTTCTCTCAGAAGTTTTTCATGGTTTCTTATGACCCCCTAAATACCTGTAAGTCCACCAGTCCACATCAGAGTGCTTACAATTTTCAAAAAGCACTAGATTTTATTTGTGTCTTTATCCATATCCTTCAATTAAAATTCCCTCAGTGTCTGCCTGCTAATTTCTGTCTGTGGGTTGACTGGACTCACCTGGGAAGTTCTCACTTGGGGAGTTTCCTGGGGGAAAGCTGGGGCTGGAATCATCTGAAAGCTTGGCTGTCCCCCAGGGAGGGCTCACTCATGTGGCTGGCAGTTGATGCTGGCTATCGGTTGGAACTTGGCCGGGGCTGCTAACCAAAACATCTTCATGTTATCTCTCCAGGTAGTTTGGTCTCCCAGAATGACAGTCACATTCTAAGAGTGAGCATCTCAAGAGCAATTGTCCAAAAGACTCAGGCAGAAGCCCCAAGGCTGTCATGAATGAGTCTTGAAAGTCCCAGAGTGTTACTTCTGCTGTCTGCTGTTGTCCAAGCAAGTTACTAAGCCCAGACCAGATTCAAGAGGCAGATTAGATTCCACTTTTTGATGTGATGAACACTATGCAGTCACAGGTCGAGAAGGACTCAGTGGCGACCTTTCTGGAGAAGGTCTACAATACCTTCGAATAAAGCTAGAACACTGCTGTAAGTGATGCCAAACCTTGGCCTCTGTGTACCGGTGCCAAATTGAATCTCAGAGACAGAGTTTGGGGTGGAAGTAGAAACTAGTAGCTTTATTGCTTTGCTAGGAAAAGGGGAACATAGCTAATGCCCTCAAAACTGTGTGTCCCAACATGGGGGATTTGGTGAGGAGCTTTATAGCAATGGTTCAAGGGGGGTGGGGGGATTGCTGATAAGGGTCAGGGTGTGTGCAGGGCCTACACTCCTTTAATCTGGGCTTAGGTGGTCTCCTGATGAGCTTCCGTGGTTTTCAGGATAATCAGACTGTGGCCTTCTCTTTGGAATGAAGAATGCTTCATCAAGTGGTTAACATCTTTGATTTGTTGGGGGTTTTAGTTTTGCAGAAGAGCTCAAAGATATTGTTATATTTATCCTTTGAGATGGGACCAGGATCCTGTCCCAGGGCTGTATTATTGTTTCTTGACTTCTCTTCCCTTGTTTCTGCATTGCCTTCCTTTCCTAATTAGCAGCCGTTTGAACCTGCCCTATGGAACTCAGGGAAGATCATGGAGACTGAAGTCTATTCCCTACAAACAAGAAACGGGGGACCCAGAAAGGTTTTCATGCCCAGGATCCCCATAGGGTCTTACTTAGTTTCATAAGCTCCATTCTCAGTGTAAGAGCAAATAAGAAACAGACATCAGACAGAAGTAATAGACTTTGTCTGTGTGGACCCCTGAGGTGCAGGTGGAAAATTTGAATCACAAGCAAGTTCTTGGGGAATTATGGCCAGAATTTTCACTATCTGTGTGGTGTAAAAAAGAAATCCAGTAGTGAATTTAATCTAATGTGGTCATAGGATTGCAATGCATTCAAGAACCTGGCAGAAAATAAGGGCAAAACCTCTGTGGAGGAAAGTCAGTATGAGCCTCAAAAAATTTTCAAAATCCAAATAATAGGAACCCATGGTCACTACATCCCCCAGATTACTCCCTCCCCACTCCCATTCTCTACAAATAGGACCTCTCTTTTCAACATCTTTTCCAAGAGGAAAAGTGAATTCTCTATAGAAAGCCATCTCCCTTACTGCTATCCCTCCTAACACATCTTTAACTAGTTTGATATGATCTCTACTCCAGTTCCTGGTGGCTCAGATGGTAAAGAATCTGCTTGCATTGTGGGAGACCCAGGTTCAGTCCCTGGATTGGGAGGATCTCCTGGAGAAGGGAATGGCTATCCACCCCAGCATTCTTGCCTGGAGAATTCCATGGACAGAGGATCCTGGTGGACTACAGACCATGGAGTCTCAAAGAGTTGGACACGACTGAGCGACTATCACATCACTACTTCAGAATAAACTACAAATCAGCTTAACTAAATCAAAATCAGAGAACTGGTCATTTTAAATAGTTACAAAATAGTGTGGCATTTGCTTTTTAGGTCCCATGGTAAAAGCACAGTCCCAGTATCATAATTCTGCTAAAGTTTACACAGCAAAAATCTTTTCTCTCCATTGAACAATATATGTACTTATTTGAGGAAATACCTAACTTCTCAAATAAAAAGGACTGTACCTAAAACCCCAGACACTCTTGGCTTTCATTTTGATAAATGAAGAGCTCCCTTTTGTTTCACTGTTCAAGGACAACGTTCTTCACCCCACTGGGAAAAGGAAGTCTTGGGAAATAAGAAAAGTAAATCATTAAGTTCCTCTCTCTTAAACACATACACCATAGACTTAAAGATACTAATGCACAATGCTTTCATCACTACTCATCCCAAGGATCCTTGGTTGCTCCCAGTATCCCTGGCTTTATTTANGACCCCAGGGCAGGGGTGCCTAATATGTGGTTCTAACTGCTCACTCCCCAGGGAGGGTCTCCACACATGTAATCTCCCTTCTCTTCTGAGCCCCAGTAGCTTCTCTTCCCTTCCTACCTGATTACGTGTGGATCTTTCTTATAGCTTTGATTGTAGATGAGTGTTCCTGCCAGTCCCCAGTTAGTTTTCAGTCAGAATTGTTCCATGTGTGGATGAATTTTGGATGTGTTTGTGGGGGGAAGTGAGGTCTGCATCCTCCTATTCCGCCATTTTGATCTCCTCCCCCAACTCCCTTTAGAAGTGTAGACTCTGTTCGTCCTCACTCAGTCAGAGAAATCCCTTACTTCTTGGTTTATTAAGGAGTTGGTGTGTAATCTGAGTTGTTCAGTCACTAAGTCATGTCTGACTTGTTTTTGAGCCCATGGACTGTAGCCCACCAGGCTCCTCTGTACGAGGGATTTCCCAGGCAAAAATATTAGAGTAGGTTGCCGCTTCCTTCTCCAGGGGATCTTCCCAACCCAGAGGTCTCCTGTATTGGCAGGAGTGTTCTTTATCATAGAACCACCAGGGAAGCCCATGTAATCTGAGTAGGTCTATCAGAAGGAAGCCGGTGATTTTGTTAGATGACTTGGGCAGGATATACTATTTCTTTTCCTGGATACAAGTAAGGAAGCATGCAGCCCCTGGCTGTTTTGCAAACAGCTTATTTCCATGAGGTGATTCAGCCTTGGGACCAAGCCCAGACCTAAAGAGGAAGCCTCATAGGCATCCTGGCTGAATAGGACCTGAAGCCCAGCTTTCCTTTGTATGGTTCAGTTATATGATATAGTGACTGTTTAAGCCCCTTGTAGTTGGGTTTTCTGGTACTTGCAACTAAAAAAAATTCTATCATGCCAAATCACCCCTGACCTCATACCCCCCTCACCTCAAAATGGAGCTTCTTTTCCATGGCAAGGCTGGGTGGGCTACACTCAGGGGCCCAGTTCCAAATGTACTCCTTTTCTGCTTTCCTTTCTTCTCTCAGTGTTCAATTTCCATTTCTGGTAGCTTTTCTTTTGTTCCTTGTCTTTTTTATTTTTTAAGGCAGAATTAATTTGAATTTTGAAATTTAATTTCGACTTAATTTTTATTTTATTTCAGCAATACATAGTCACAAGTTAGACAGTTAAATAGTTATTAAAAGGAAAAGAGAAATCCCCACCCTATCTTCCCATACCCAATTTCTCTCCAAAGGCAATCCTATCAATCATTTTTACTGTTTATCCTTGGTTTTAGCTTCTATTGTTAAATAACATTTTTATATAGGTAGTTATCATTCTTTAGCTTTAGTTATCATGCATTTTCTGTGATAAAAAGTAGGGACATAGGTTTCTTATACCCCTCCCTCCACATACACAACCTCTCTCCTTCATTTCCTGAAAAGAATTATATCACAGTATTTTGCTATTTATATTCTCTATGTAAATATTGTTCACAGCTGAACCATATAGTGTACTATGGTTTTATTTCCATTCTTGAACATCAGTTTCTTTCCCCCTAGTATTTAATAATTGCCTTGTCTTTTAATTTGCTTATTTTCCTGTGTATTTTTACCAGTTCATTCCACACTATCCAAGAAAGACATAAATCTCTCCAACACATGTAAATCAATCAGCTTCTTGTTTTTCTGCTACACACCAACGTCCTAGGAATTTTCTTCATCTTTATCCTGTTTTGGAGTCTCTGCTTTCTGATGTCATGTTTTCCTTTATCTCGGTTTACTCTCTTATTTTGGAGAAGCAAACTCTCCTGTAGGTTTCTGTTAAAAGATGCGAAGGTGTTGAAAAGGTTGAGACCTTTCACACTGAAAATGTTTCTATCTACCTTCTCATTTACTGTTGCTTTTTCATGTTCTGGCCCTTTTCTCCGATGTGTAGTAGTCATTGACTGCTATCCTGTAGGAGGATCCTCCAGGCATCTGTTTTGACAAGATGTGAGTCTGTCAGTATTCTGGCAGCTGAGTGACCGAAGAACTCTGAGGCTCCTGTTCACTATGAGGACTTTCCCTCAGTCTTTTCCTAGTTTCAGAACAGCACCTCCTTCCCACCCTCCACTCTATCTTGGGGCTGACAATTCCAAAGAGAGAAACTTCAGCCTTCAGTCTTTTCATGAGAGTGAGAAGGGGTAGGTACCTGATGAGGGAAGAAAACTCTCACTTAAGACGTTCAAGTAATGTCCCTGGAGGCTTGCCAGGGGAACAGTGGGTGAAGCACCCAGCCAACCGCTCTGTACAGATGTTTTTAAAATTCTTGTGGAGCTGTATGAACTTGAGCAAAATTCTTAATTTCTCTGGGCTTTAGTTCCTTCATCTGTCAAATGAAAATACAGGGCTTTGGTGTGAGGGTTAAGTGGGATTAATGGATGAGTAGTGCCCTGCACAGGCTTCTCTGGTGGTTCAGCTGGTAAAGAATCCACCTGCAATGTGGGAGATCNCGGTTTACTCTCTTATTTTGGAGAAGCAAACTCTCCTGTAGGTTTCTGTTAAAAGATGCGAAGGTGTTGAAAAGGTTGAGACCTTTCACACTGAAAATGTTTCTATCTACCTTCTCATTTACTGTTGCTTTTTCATGTTCTGGCCCTTTTCTCCGATGTGTAGTAGTCATTGACTGCTATCCTGTAGGAGGATCCTCCAGGCATCTGTTTTGACAAGATGTGAGTCTGTCAGTATTCTGGCAGCTGAGTGACCGAAGAACTCTGAGGCTCCTGTTCACTATGAGGACTTTCCCTCAGTCTTTTCCTAGTTTCAGAACAGCACCTCCTTCCCACCCTCCACTCTATCTTGGGGCTGACAATTCCAAAGAGAGAAACTTCAGCCTTCAGTCTTTTCATGAGAGTGAGAAGGGGTAGGTACCTGATGAGGGAAGAAAACTCTCACTTAAGACGTTCAAGTAATGTCCCTGGAGGCTTGCCAGGGGAACAGTGGGTGAAGCACCCAGCCAACCGCTCTGTACAGATGTTTTTAAAATTCTTGTGGAGCTGTATGAACTTGAGCAAAATTCTTAATTTCTCTGGGCTTTAGTTCCTTCATCTGTCAAATGAAAATACAGGGCTTTGGTGTGAGGGTTAAGTGGGATTAATGGATGAGTAGTGCCCTGCACAGGCTTCTCTGGTGGTTCAGCTGGTAAAGAATCCACCTGCAATGTGGGAGATCTGGGTTCAGTCCCTGGGTTGGGAAGATCCCCTGGAGGAGGGCATGGCAATCCACTTCAGTATTCTTGCTGGAGAATCCCCAAGGACAGCGGAGCCTAGTGAGCTACAGTCCACAGGGTCACAAAAAGTCGGACATGATTGAGTGACTAAGTACAGCACAGCAGAGTGCCTTGCACAGTCTGCCCGGCACAGAGAGGGCACTCGATTGTTGACAGTACAGTGGTCATGGTGGTGGCAGTAGGTAGTAGACTTGGTTTTGCTTCAGTGGGCAGACAGAACCCTGCCTCCTACAAACCAGTGCTTTTCTACACTCTCTCAGAAGAAAGCCACCCTTCCCATGTTCTGTCAAAATGTTCATCAAATTTCATAGAATTTCAGGGGTACCACAATCTTTGCAACTTGCCTTCCAGCTCACCCTCTCTCTGAGTGCCCAACCAAATCCTTAGCACCATCTCTTTTATTCTGGAGGTTTATCCCATCCAAATGGATTAACTTGTAGGATGAGAACTGCAGTAAACAGCGGAACCCAAATCTCAAGAGTAAAATTGACTCCCTTCTTTCCTATTCTGCACATAATCCCTCCACCCTGAGGGCATCCTTCTCCTAATCTTCCTGTCTTTCCTAAGCCCCTGACAAGAGGAAGGCATAGCTTTTGCCTTTGGATTTTCATTTTGCACTAGAAATCCTCTCCTAGTGCAAAATGAAATTCTTTTTCCCCTTTCTCTCTTGTCCCAGGCCTTCTCTCTGTTTTTCTCCCTCAGTTCTTGTTGGGGACCTTGACTCTGCTTTGTTAGAGGGCAGATTTCCTCTTCACAATCTTTCCCCTGAATTCTAAGGATGCTTTTCTTATCTGTTCTGGGGCCTCCAGTAGCTTTGTTAATTGGCTGTATCTCAGGAGAACGAGATGGTTATCATCACTGACTCAGTGGACATGAATTTGAGCAAACTCTGGGAGGCGGTGAAGGACAGGGAAGCCTGGCATGCTGCAGTCCACGGGGTCGCAAAGCGTCGGACACGTAGTGACTGAACAACAATGACAATAGGAGATTGAAGAAGGACGAGGAACAAGAGAAGCTGGAAATGTTGGGGTTGTCTTAAAACTAAGCATTTAGAATGCCTAGTGGGCCAGAGAGCTGACTGATACAGAATTTGGTGAGAAGCAGCAGCCACTGTGCTCAGCATGTTCTCCCAGTCTGACATTTCTGGTTGCAAGACCGTAAAGGGGATTTTTCCTGCTCTGCTCCTTATTTAGGCTCAAACACTGAAGATACACCTAATGAAAAATTTGAAGTAGGTCTTATAATAAAATCATGGTCAGTTAAACCTTGGGAATCGACCTTTGCTGGGAATGGTGTAAATACATGGTCTTTTGGATGAAGGTGGACACGAGACATAGGAACAGCCTCGCCCAAGAACCCCTTACACTCTTGTTTCATTTTTCAGCCACACACAGAAAGGAAAGCTGCACTTTGGTTCCTGTGGATGATCCTTCCTGAGTGCAAACTTTAGTCTGTCCTTAAAATTCTCCCCAGCAAAGTAATAAAGCAAAGGGTTGAAGCAGCTGTTGGCTGCCGCCATAGCCAGCGTGATGGCCACAGCTTTATGCAGCAGATCTCTGCATGTGTCCGCCTTCCACTGGAGCAGGTGGAGGGTTCTCAGTATATGATAGGGCAAGAAACACAGGAGGAAGATGACCAGGGCGATGATGATGGTGGTCAATGCCTTCCTGTGAGAAAGCCGCAGCCCTGATTCTGGGACCTCCGCCTTCAGCAGAGCTCGAATGATCAGCAGGTAGCAGATGCTGAGCGTGCAGAAGGGCAGCAGAAAGCCCACCACCAAGGCAATGTAGTTCATGGTCTTCAGTTTAGGAGCTTTATTGCGATTCAGCTCCAAGCACAATGTGACGTTGCCCTTCAGCTCAGAGCCATTGTTCAGAAGCGCTGTTGAGGAAGCCATGATAAAGATCCATATAATGCCACAAACAATCCAGGCATTCTTGATGCTGGTGGTGTGAAGGAGCCGGAAGGGATGAACGGTTGCCAGGAAACGCACCACACTCAACACAGTCAGGAAATAAATGCTGCTGTACATGTTGACATACATAGAGTAAGACATAATCCTACAAGTCAGGTCCCCAAATATCCAATTGGACCCTCTGAGGTAATAGTCCACCCTGAAGGGCAGTGTGGCGGTGAACAAGAGATCCGAAGTAGCCAGATTGAGCATGAAAATGTTCACAGATGTGGACTTCCTATAAGGTTGCAGGAAAACATATATGGAAAAGCCATTTCCCAAGGCTCCCCAGATAAATATTACCAGGTACACAATGGGGTAAAATTCTCTCTTAAAGTTTTCAGCTGTGCAGTTCCTGTTGCTATGGTGATCACTGAAGGTGCTGTTAGTTTCCATTTCTGATATGGAGATGGATGGAGATAAGGACACAAGTTTTCTTTCCATGCTGAATCAAAAAGAAACAGATACAAAAAGTTGCTTCCTGCTCATTGCTTACATTTATCCAGGTTTTAATGAAACAGAGAAATACTAGCTTTTCTTTGGAACTTGAATCAAAAAATATTGGCTATGTCTTACCATGTGCTTACCCTTTTACCATCTGTCTTTACTATATATTTCATTTCATTTCATGATAAACTTCTAGAATGCAGAATAACCATTCATTTGTTTGACTGAAGCTGAAGTCTCAGACTATGGGAACTCTTGCCCAAGGTCCAAATGAAGATTATCTAAAGCTTGTCTCTGAACCTGGACAAAGTCATCTAATTGATGACTTTAAAATCTTCTTCTCTGGAAGCTGACAAAGGTTCTCTTCTTGATGAAACTCTAGCCAGGCTCCTCTGAGTCCTCTTGTCAACCAAGTGTCAACCTTGGCTTATGCTGACTTGAATAACAACTAACAAAAAACACTAACATAGTTATGAACAACTCAAGACTGCATCTCAGGGATGACCATACCCTCCCCTTCTTACATAGCCTGAGAAAACTCAAGGCTGCCAAAAGAATTCAGGGTTTGTTCCAGCCAACACCTGGACATAGGGCCTCTGCTTCAAGCCTCTGTGGGAGGGGAAGGGCCTAATCTCTTAAGTACCAGTTAGAAAACCCAGATACTTTCCACTTGGACCCAACCCCTCCTTCCTATTTGTAATTTTTTAAATTCCCTGACTCTACTGAGCCCCTGCTCATTCACTCCCCTCTCCTTTCTCTCATTCTCTTTTTAAAACACCTAGGAACTTCCTTGGTGGTCCAATGGGTAAGAATCTTCCTTGCAGTGCAGGAAATGTGGGTTTGATTCCTGGTCAGGGAACTAAGATCCTACATGCCGTGGAGCAACTGAGCTTGTGCCCTACAACTACTGAGCATACATGCCATGAAAGAGAGTCCAAGCGCAGCAGTGCGAGATGCCATAGGATCCAACAAGGATCCTGTGTGTTGCAACTAAGACTCGGTACAGCCAAATAAATGAACAAGTAAGTATTTTCAAAAAATAAATAAAATAAAACATCCAGTTACTTCTGAGTTCAGTTCATGTTGGACTAGTATATTATTGAAAAAAATTGCAACAGTATGTTATTGAATACAATCTGTCTTACCACTCTTAGAAGTGTGCAGGTTTGTTTATCTTTGACCAAGCATTGGTTTAAATGTAAATTTACTAGGCATAGTTGTCATGGATAATCACATGGTTCTTAATTTCTTCTTTTCTAGTCAAAGAGACATTTATACTGAACACTTCTTGCCTTACCAATGTAAATACTACAGGACAGCCCATAAGTGCAGAGGTAGGGGCAGACTTCTAGATGTCTAGGGAAAAAAACAAGTGGCTTGGGGAGACATATTTTCATTATCTGGGTATGGTAGTCCGGCTCCCTATTTTACAGAGATTTTTTTTATAAGAACTAATAACCATTTTTGTTTCTGCAAAGTCCTCCATTTTTTAATCTAAGCCCCAAATTACCTAACACAAGCACAATTCCTGCAATAATTCTTTTCCAGCACCCTCTTCCTGAGATATTCTGATTTCCCATGGTGTGCATTCTCGATACAAGAAATCAATAAACTCAATAGTGTTCAACTACAGGGGTGTTCCTAAAGGCCTTTGACTAGAAGACACTGACTCTGAGAAATTCACAGAATGATCTAAAGACTAAAAGAAGTATGGTAAAATGTTAGTTAAATTAACTTACCCAAATGGATACTTTGTAAATGTATTTCCGATATGGCAAATATGTTTTTCAGTTCTCCTTCAGAGACTGATGTGAAGATGCAACTCAGAAAACATGGTTGGTATGTAAATGATGTAAAAGAAAAAAAAAGGTCTTTTCTTTAGTTCAGCACTTCCCAAAGTATCTTCCACAAACTACAAATTCCATGAGATGTTCAGTGTAAGGAAAGGCTTCTGTGTTCAAATCAGCCTGAGAGACACAGCAAGCTTTAGTATCCCTCTCTTGGAGATTCATAACACATGTCAAAGCTCTAGGAGGTCCTATAAGAAAAAAACCAAGTCTGATTAATACAGGGTGTCCCTCATTATTATTTTTTTTTTACTCTGAAAATGTTTTTGCACATTGAAACATTCTACTATTCCACAGAACTAATGTTCTATAAAATCGTCCCTGTGAAATGCTGTTGTTATTATATAATTTATCTAGAATATGATTTTGATAGATGAAGAGGATCCCTACTTAATGGGCCAGATCAACAAGCCAGGATTCAAATGTCTGGAATTAAAGAGTGACTGCAGCCATGAAATTAAAAGACGCTTACTCCTTGGAAGAAAAGTTATGAGCAACCTAGATAGCATATTCAAAAGCAGAGACATTACTTTGCCGACTAAGGTCCATCTAGTCAAGGCTATGGTTTTTCCAGTGGTCATGTATGGATGTGAGAGTTGGACTGTGAAGAAATCTGAGTGCCGAAGAATTGATGCTTTTGAACTGTGGTGTTGGAGAAGACTCTTGAGAGTCCCTTGAACTGCAAGGAGATCCAACCAGTCCATTCTGAAGGAGATCAGCCCTGGGATTTCTTTGGAAGGAATGATGCTGAAGCTGAAACTCCAGTACTTTGGCCACCTCATGCAAAGAGTTGACTCATTGGAAAAGTCTCTGATGCTGGGAGGGATTGGGGGCAGGAGGAGAAGGGGATGACAGAGGCTGAGATGGCTGGATGGCATCCCTGACTCGATGGGCGTGAGTCTGAGTGAACTCTGGGAGTTGGTGATGGACAGGGAGGCCTGGTGTGCTGCGGTTCATGGGGTTGCAAAGAGTCGGACATGATTGAGCGACTGAACTGAACTGAAGTGAACTGAAGTTACTTTGGGGGCTTCCCTGGTGGCTCAGATGGTAAAGCATCTGCCTGCAATGTGGGAGACCTGGGTACGATCCCTGGGTTGGGAAGATCTCCTGGAGAAGGAAATGACAACCTACTCCAGTACTCTTGCCTGGAAAATCCCATGAACTGAGGAGCCTGGCGGACTACAGTCCATGGGGTCACAAAGAGTCGGACACGACTGAGTGACTTCACTTTCACTTTCTACCTTTTATGTTAGAGTCAATGAAATTTGGAAATTTGGAAGCACTTACTATTGGAGGAATGAGCATTTTTAAGCATCCGTTACTTTGTGAAATGAGAGTTGTATTAGTTTCCTAGGGCTCTTTAACAAAGTACCACAGGGAGTTCCCTGGTGGTCTAGTGGTTACCACTCAGCGCTTTCACTGCTGTGTCGCAGAGTCAATCCCCAAAGCCATGTGGTGCAGTCTAAACAAACAAACAACAAACATACAAACAAAACACACACACACACGGGGCTTTGCTGGTGGCTCAGTGGTAAAGAATCTGCCTATCAATGATCTTCCCTGTATCTCGGACAGTAAAGCATCTGCCTGCAATGCAGGAGACCCGGGTTCAATCCCTGGGTTGGGAAGATCCTCTGGAGAAGGGAATGGCAATCCAGTCCAGTAGTCTTGTCATGGAGAATCCCATGGATAGAGGAACCTGGTGGGCTACAGTCCATGGGGTTGCAAAGACTCAGTGGCTAACACTACTACTACTGCTATCAACGCAGTAGACATGGGTTCGATCCCTGGGTCAGGAAGATCCCCTGGAGAAGGAAATGGCAACCCACTCCAGCATTCTTGCCTGGAAGATTCCATGGACAGAGGAGACTGGTGGGCTGCAGTCCTTGAGGCTGAAAAGAATCTAATACAGCTGAGCATGCCCACACAAGAAGGAAAGGGGTGGAGTGGGAGAAACTGGGAGACTTGGATTGATACATACACACTATCAATACGATGTACAAAATACACAACTGTTGGGAACACGGTGTGTAACACAGGGAACTCTAACGCACTGTGATGTCCTACATGGCTTGTTATTTAGCCGCTAAGTCCTGCCTAACTCTCCTGAGACCCCATGGACTGTAGCCCACCAGGCTCCTCTGTCCATGGGATTTCCCAGGCAAGAGTACTGGAGTGGTTTGCCATTTGCTTCTCCAGGGGATCTTCCTGACCCAGGAATCAAACCCGCCTTTCCTGTACTGGCAGGTGAATTCTTTACCATTGAGCCACCTGGGAAGCCCATGTGTTCTATTACCAATGGCCTTTTTAGAAAAGGACAGAGTCCTGTCCATATGGCCCTGACTTTGGAGCCAGAACTTGGATAGAACCTTAGGAAAAGTTTATATCAGGAAAGGATCTAAAATAATAGAAATAGACTTGAGAGCAATCAAGTCCTTAAATGTTTTGACCATAAAGACCTTAAAACTGCTTCTCTCATCTCAAGACCAACAGGATCCCTATGACTTGCACTGAGGAAGGCAGTCTGGCCTTGCACCCTGTCCTCTCCATCACTGGGGGCAGTGAGCCTGCAAGGAGAGCCACAGATACTGGGAGAGTCTCTTATCCCAGGCAGAGCATGGGACCCAGCAGGTGTGAGCATGGACAGGAGAGCAAAAACAGATGGTAGCAGTTGCTCCCTAGGATACTGATGGGTGTGAGGGAACCAACAAGAGCCCCTGGCAAGAGGAAGTTTTTGAGCAATTGGGGAAGAAGGCAGAACTCAGGAGGGAAGGTCCAATGGCAGGCAGTGAGGTGCTTGTACTGCCAGGCCACAATGGAAAGAGAGGACTTTGGGCCTGAGAGGAGGCCTGGCCATTGCAGGCAGGCCCTAGTCATTGTGGGAGAACCTGAATGCCGGACAACACCTTGGGACAGAGATTTGGACCAGGGATGCCAAGAGAGGGACCCTTTGCCTTTGTTGAGAGGGGGACCGAATCTCAGGAATCAGAGAGATGCTCAGTTTTAGAATCAAGGCACCAGATCAGGAAGATCTCAACCCCAAGGGTAAGGAGAGTCCTAGAGTTACTTCAAGTCCTCTGCCTCGGATAGGGATGTGTCCTGGGCCCCAGAGGGGCTGGAGGTGGCGGGGGGGGGGGGGGGCAGGNCACTGAGAGGGAAGTGGGGTGGCTCCTCCCAGCCGTTCCTGCGCCGTCACTGCCTGGGACTCTCGGCCGCTGTCTCTTGGACGTGGGGTGGCTCATCTGGGCCGCCTGCGCTTATTAGTGAGCCGGCGGCTCGCCGCCGCCTGCGCTTATTAGTGAGCCCAATACAGCCATTTTTAAATGAAGTATAATCTTTTTTTTTTTTTGCTACACAGTGTGGCATGTAGGATTCACACACCAAGGACTGAACCTATATCCTCTGCATGGGAAGCATGGATTCTTAACTACTGGGTCACTAGGGAAGCCCCAGAAACTGATGTTGTTGATCAACAATACTTCAGTGAATCAATAAAATATTCATATTACCAAAAAAGGAACATAGATAATTTGATTTCTATGATTTACAAAATTTGATGTAATAGAAACACAGAACACTGTATTGCACTGCAAATAAATAAATAAATATCTCCTTAAGCACAAATGACACCATTAATTTGGCCATAATACAAATCTTAACAAAACTCACAAGATTAAAATCATATATATAACATAACTTAACATGATAACTAGGGACTTTCCTGGTGGTTTAGCTGTTAAGACTCTGAGCTTCCACTGCAGGGGCAGAGGTTTGATTTCTGGTTGGGGAACTAAGATCCCACCTGCTGTGCTACCAATTAAAAAAAATACATAAAATGATAACTAGAAAATCTCCTCTATGTGATAGAAAATTAAGAAAAACACGATTTAAGCATTCAGAATGGAAGCCCAGGCTCTAGAACTCTCTCCTTCACATCTGTCACATCACTAAGGATGAGTGGTAGGCTGTGAGAGCCCTCTTTACAGGGCTCCCCAACTCTAACTTTATTTGAGGTTTCCTTTATTTTAGTTTTCAGTCTTGGTGCGTTGTTCCTGGCAAAACCCTTGTAATTTCCAATATAAGATTTCCAATTGTTGTTTTAAAACATTTAGTTGTGTTCCCAGGTCCTGAAATAACTCTAGAGGAATTCAGGTAAAATGGGTATCTTTTGTTATTCATATTACAATCCTCTCTCAATCAAGCAGGAGTTTATGTTAATGAGACAACTTTCGGTAAACTCCTAAAGTGGAGCTGGTGGCCAGGGAAACTAGCTTGTGATTTACACTGTTGGATCTTTCAGTCTCACCACACCACCCATCTCTGGGGAGGGAAAAAGGACTGCATGTTGAATCAGTCATCAGTGATTTAACCAGTCATGTCAAAGTAATGAAGCTTAAACTNACTCCTAAAGTGGAGCTGGTGGCCAGGGAAACTAGCTTGTGATTTACACTGTTGGATCTTTCAGTCTCACCGCACCACCCATCTCTGGGGAGGGAAAAAGGACTGCATGTTGAATCAGTCATCAGTGATTTAACCAGTCATGTCAAAGTAATGAAGCTTAAACTACAGGGTTCGGAGAGCTTCCAGGCTGGATGTATGGAAATGCTGACAGACTGGAATACCTAAGAGTGCATAGAAACTCTACACACTTTCCCAACTTTCTCCCCAACCTTGCCCTGGGTATCTGTTCATCTAACTGTTTATCCATATCCTCTAATATCCTTTGTAATAAACTGGTAAACTGTATTCCTGAGTTCTATGAGCTGGTCTAGCAAATTAATCAAACCCAAGGAGGAGGTGATGAGAAACTCTAATTTACAGCTGGTTTGTCAGAAACACAGGTGATCACCTGGACAAGCAGTTGGAGTCTGAAGTAGAATTGAGGGAAGAGTTTTGTAAGACTAAGCTCTTAAAGGTTCTAATGCTATCGCCGGTAGATACTGTCAGAATTATGTTGTAGGACACCTAGCTGGTGTCACAGAATTGCTGAGAGCATGGATAAAATATTAATGAAGAGAAACCTCAAGTAAACAGAATTGGGAGACCAGAAGGAAGAGCTCTCATGCCCTTGGATGATAGTAGAGGTCAGCAGGAAGAACAAAGTTTCCTCGTTTACCATCCTCCATCTTCTGGTTTAGTTGAATACATTCAGTTCAGTTCAGTCTCTCAGTAGTGTTCGACTCTTTGCGACCCCATGAATCGCAGCACACCAGGCCTCCCTCTCCATCACCAACTCCCGGAGTTCACTCAGACTCATGTCCATCGAGTCAGTGATGCCACCCAGCCATCTCATCCTCGGTCGTCCCCTTCTCCTCCTGCCCCCAAGCCCTCCCAGCATCAGAATCTTTTCCAATGAGTCAACTCTTCGCATGAGGTGGCCGAAGTATGGGAGTTTCAGCTTTAGCATCATTCCCTCCAAAGAAATCCCAGGGCTGATCTCCTTCAGAATGGACTGTTGGGAGCGNCCAGCCATCTCATCCTCAGTCATCCCCTTCTCCTCCTGCCCCCAAGCCCTCCCAGCATCAGAATCTTTTCCAATGAGTCAACTCTTCGCATGAGGTGGCCGAAGTATGGGAGTTTCAGCTTTAGCATCATTCCCTCCAAAGAAATCCCAGGGCTGATCTCCTTCAGAATGGACTGTTGGGAGCGGCTCCGAGAGAAAAATCCACCCGTGACAAAGTTCCGGGCTGGGGTGACCCGGCCCAAAGAGGTCAGGCCATCCGGATGCACTCGAGGACCTCGATCAGTGGCATGACCCCTCACTCTGTATCGCTTTGCTTCTTGGTAGTGATTGTTCTGATTTTCCTAGTATAGCCTAGAGGTTCAGTGAAAAGGGCAATGAAATCTTAAACCACTGCTAAACCGCAGTGGTCATCGAGGCTATCACTGCCCCCAGGGATCTGGGTTAGCATGGGGCCTGGGATGAAGTCCTTTTATAAATATGTAACCCTTGGCACATCTTATTGATTTAACCTTCATAGACCCACTTGGGTTAGGAGAGGCCCTAATGATCATAGAATAGTTATAAATGCACATGAATGCAATAATAAAACGCACCCTGGTGCTCTATGAGTTCCCAGCTGGTATATATATGGCTGGTTTAGAAGAACCGGCAGAATTTAAAAGAAATAAGGTAGTAAAAATAAGCTTTTGATCATAAACGGGTCTATAATACTTTCTGACCAGTAATAACTGCTGAGCTACTCTGAATTCCTCATATCTTACCCATGGGGCACCCGGGAGTGCTCTAGTTGTAGAAAAAAGATATTTAGATATTAGTTAAGGATAATATAAGCTACTATTAATAATTAACTTTCTGTGCAAACAATGATTGTTCTACTTTCATGAGAATTAATGTAAGAAATACCGCTGAAACTGCTATTGTATGTAAGAATAGAATGTAGGAACGAAACTATGGCTACCGCTTGGACACCTGCTGAAACTTGCAAGCAAATTGCCTAATATTTGATCTATGAGAAAAAAGCGAGAGAGGCAACAGCGAGACCAGAAGAATGGAAAGGCCGTTTAGGGAGTGTAGAAGAAAATAAGACACTTAAATTGATTATTGTTCCAGCCCAAAAGGGCAAGAAGACATTGTACCCAAAATGACTTTATTGGAAATCTCCCCCAAAGAGTCAGGGAAATAGAAAAGAAAACAGATTGTTACCTAGTGATAAGAAAGAAGGAAAAATGATGGTCTATTGTTAATAATTTATATAAAAAAGGTATATAGAGTCTAGAAAAGAGATTAAGGAGAGGATTCAATAAACTCGGAGTTTTTCACTCTCCTCTTTCACTTTCATCAAGAAGCTCTTCAGTTCTTCTTCACTTTCTGCCATAAAGGTGNCCAAAGAGTCAGGGAAACAGAAAAGAAAACAGATTGTTACCTAGTGACAAGAAAGAAGGAAAAATGATGATCTATTGTTAATAACTGATATAAAAAAAGGTATACAGAGTCTAGAAAAGAGATTAAGGAGCGGATTCAATAAACTCAGCTGTGTCCCTGAGGCCAGTCTCCGTGCTCCTTCTTCGCTAACGCCGTTCATCCCGCCAGGCCCCTGGATCCCCGCGGAGGCTGGACCCCCACACCTGGACTCGGCCTCAGACTGCTTGAAATACTGTGTGTCAGGCTGCATGCAGGTGGGGTGCACACGAGGTACACAGCAACTATGGCCTGCTGCCACCAAAAGGAGAACTTGACTCCGATGCAGAGTGTGTGGTCAGTGACATTCACCACCGCAAATGCATGTGGGCAGACATAGGAAGAAGAACCTGGAGAAGAAGCGTGGTGCCAGGGCCACCATCAGGGCAAAGATCAGCACAGATACATGAAAGTGACAATTTGGAGAGCACTGGCATTGCCAAAATGTCAGCTCCTTTGAGTTGCAGCTTCTTGCTGATGGGTTATCAATAGCTGCCTTTTCTCTCTTTTTTGCCGACTAGTTTTCCCCCCTCTGTTCACTTGATCGATCAGTTTGCACATTCTCTTCTGAAATTCCACTCTCGAAAATTTCCCTATGCCCAAAGGTGCCCATAGGTTATGGACATATGTGGGGAGAACTATGCCTTAATACTGCAGTCTCTGCACAATTTTGTTATTTGATGTGCTATTTGGAGGAGAAAAATGCTTCCAGAGAATAGTCTATCCCAGGGGATTGAACCCTAGGGGAGGGTTAACACCCAAGCCAGTGAGGGGCCTTTCTGCCTCTGAGAGCGAGATGCAAGGCTCACATCAGTGGACTGATTCAGTGGACACGAACTTGGGCAAACTCTGGGAAAGAGTGAGGGACAGGGAGGTCTGGTGTGCTGCAATCCATGGAGTTGCAAAGTGTTGGATACGACTGAGTGACTGAAACAACAACAGCAACAAAGCTGATTATGGATTTAATTTCATAAAGAATCTGAGCATTTAAAAAATTGTTTTCTAATGCACTTCATCAGTCTATGAAGATTGGAAGTATCTGTCATTAACCCAATTTCTGATCCAAGAAATATCAAGAAACATCCAAGAAACATCACAAACTCATTCTGCAGCTGAGCCTCTGCTTTCCAAGTCCTCTGATTCCAAAGACAGAAAACCAGCAAGTGTGATCTCAGAGGCCATTGCCCTGCTCACCTCAGTAATTTCACAGGGGTCATGTCAGCATCAGGACTCTCACTGTCCACAATCCAAGTGACTATGAGACATGATTCAGGGGCTCCCCTAAAGCCCACTTACTCAAATGAAAACTTCCTCTCTGTCTTTCCCCTTCCACCTTAGCATTTCACCTTCCATTATTAAATTCACTTCTTGGAGCAAAGGAATTATTGACCAAGGTAGGTAGTTAAGCATCATATAATTCCTGGCAGGATACAGTGGTGGGATAAAGTCATAGAAAACTTTGAGGAGTAAATCCCAACAGGATCCAGACCCTAGCTCTAGCTCTTATTGGTGGCCTGAGCATATTCAGCAAGTACTCAGCCTTTCGACATCATTGAGAGGACCAGGGAGACAACACCATGAAAGACCCTCCACAGCTGCACGGAGCCTGCACATCACACACTTTCAAGGCATCAGCAGCCTGTGCAACCTTGGCTACTGCCAGGGGCAAAATAGTACGCCAGGCGCAGGAGACCTGTAAAGAATGGTAAACGAAACTGTAAGGCAGTGGTCTCCAGTCTTTTCTGCACCAGGGATGGGTTTCATGGAAGATAATTTTTCTGTGGATCAGGGTGGGGGATGATGGTTTGGGGATGATTCAAGCATATCACATTAACTGTGCACCTTATGTCTATTATTATTATTACATCAGCTCCACCACAGATCATCAGGCATTGGATCCTGGAGGTTAGGAGGTTAGGGTTACCCCTGCTGCAAAGGAAAGTAAGAAAGCTGTAAAGGATAAGAACAAAATGTTTTCCTAGGTCTCAAAAAAATTGAAAATCAGGAGAATTGTCCAGGAAGGTGTCCTAACCAGCTGCCAGTAGCCTGGGGGACAGTAGACATGGGTGACCTAAAAGGGAGAGGTCAAAGGACAAAGCTCACCGCCGGCTCCCCCCACCCCTCAGCCCACAACCCCAGATCGTCCTGCCACCCAATGTCTCCTTCAAGGAAGGCCTGCCCTTGTTACCCAAGGTTCCCACCAGCCCCTCTTTCCACTCAGGGGCCCTCTCAAGGCCACCCACGACAGGCTGTCATCTCTCAACCGCTGTCCTCAGAAAAATTCACTCCAGCCTCATAACTTAGTTCAATGCTCTGAACATACCAGACTCTGTCTTACCTACTTAGTCTGAACTCCAGTTCCTCACCTGGCCCTTTATTTGCATGAGTGTGTGCTCAGCTATGTCTGACTCTTTGCAACCCTACAGACTGTATGTAGCCCACCAGGCTCCCCTGTCCATGGAATTTTCCAGGCAAGAATACTGGAGTGGGCTGCCGTTTCCTACTCCAGGCTTTTTCTTACCAGCCTCAAGTTTCTTCCCAGAATCACTCTAGAAAGAGCATTCTCTGAGCCCTCTGGGTCTTGGCTGTTCCAGTGCTTCCTGTCTTCACACCACGCATGGGGCAGCCATTAGCTCCTGCTTATCCCTACCCCGCAGAGTGTTCACTCACCGAAGCAAGAACACCTTACTTGTCACTGCTGTATCCTGGGCCCTGGCATAGCTCGTGGCCATAAATGTGCACAAAGAAATAACCAGTGAGTGAGCAAATGAAGCTATGATTCAGCTACTCCTTGCTCATTTTGTGTTTCACGATAGATATCCTCCAGGGAAGAAAAATTCTCAATGGTCTTTTACAACAGAATTGAAGAACTGACTCACTGGAAAAGACCCTGATGCTGAGAAAGGACTGANCCTCAAGTTTCTTCCCAGAATCACTCTAGAAAGAGCATTCTCTGAGCCCTCTGGGTCTTGGCTGTTCCAGTGCTTCCTGTCTTCACACCACGCATGGGGCAGCCATTAGCTCCTGCTTATCCCTACCCCGCAGAGTGTTCACTCACCGAAGCAAGAACACCTTACTTGTCACTGCTGTATCCTGGGCCCTGGCATAGCTCGTGGCCATAAATGTGCACAAAGAAATAACCAGTGAGTGAGCAAATGAAGCTATGATTCAGCTACTCCTTGCTCATTTTGTGTTTCACGATAGATATCCTCCAGGGAAGAAAAATTCTCAATGGTCTTTTACAACAGAATTGAAGAACTGACTCACTGGAAAAGACCCTGATGCTGAGAAAGGACTGAGGCAAAAGGAGAAGAGGGCCACAGAGGATGAGATGGTTGGATGGCATCACTGACTCAATGGACATGAGTTTGAGCACTCTGGGAGATAGGGAAGAACAGGGAAGCCTGGCGTGCTCCAGTACATGGGGTCGCAAAGAGTCGGATACAACTGAGCAACTGAACTGAACTGAGCTGAGGTTCAGGCATTTTTCCTCACAAACTTTTTGTCTCTGAAGTTCAAATCTAAGATCTGGGGACAGAAGTGCATGTGAGTGCTTAGCCCCTCAGCTGTGTGTCTAACTCTCCTTTGGACTGTAGCCCGTCAGGCTCCTCCATCCACGGGGTTTTTTTAGGCAAGAATGCTGGAGTGGGTTGCCATTTCCTCCTCCAGAGGATCTTGCTCATCCAGGGATCAAGCAAACGTCTTCTGTCTCCTGCACTGCAGATGGATTCTGCTGAGCCATCGGGGACAGGAATATATCAAGTCAATGGTCTACAGGCAAGAGGAAGGTTGCAAAACACACCCAGACATCATAGGAGGTGACTCTCTTTTTATCTCTGAGGGTTGCAAATAGTCTTTCTGACTCTGGGCCAATAACTTCCACTGCAACTAACAAAAGGAGTCCCTTTCAAATCTCTCAGAATTTGCAAGAGAACAAAGTTCTACTTGAGGTAAGATTCAAAATAAAAAGAAACAAACTTATTTAAAAGAATCTGTGATGCCTTCAAGCATTTTGTAGATGATTGTGTTTCCTGTACTAGAGGAACAAACAAGATAAAACTATAATCCCACAGGAAGGCGCTTACTTGGGGAATGGTGTTTTGTTTTTTTCCCATGATAAACATATTCTTGTTTTCATAACATGCAACAGAAATAATAACCGTGGACTGGACCCTTTTCAATTCTCCAAGCTTGATGAATGTCCGGAGCAAATAGACTCCCCTTCCTACCCCTTCTTCCTCTCTCTTCCTTTCGCTGCTCCTCCCCTGACTTATCCACATATCCCCCCTTCTTCTTGGTCTTCCTCAGATCTGCTTGCTTCTTTAAAACTTCTTGAAACACTAAAGATGTAAAAAGCTTCTGCACTAACCCTGGCTCTTCCTGAAGATGCTCCAATTTTAATATTCTTTGGTTCCAGGTTGCTGTTCCAGCTTCCATTACTTTCTCTGTCCAAGGGGTCAGCCCTTACTGCCACCAAGCCAGAGAAGTTTTCCTTTAAAGATTGTCCAAGACTATACCACTTTCTCCATGGGTCAAGTCACATAAAGAGGTTAATAGGTTCAATAGAGATAAAAAGAAGCTGTTAACTAAAGTTTACATTCATTGATGAATTAATATATTTACACCTGCCCGTTTATTCCTAGGGCTTCCCAAGTGACTCAGTGATAAAGAATTTGCCTGCCAATGCAGGAGACATAGGTTCAATCCCTGGGTTGGGAAGATCCTCTGGAGCAAGAAATGGCTACTCACTCACTCCAATATTCTTGCCTGGGAAATCCACCAAACAGAGGAGCCATGTGGGCTACAGTCCATGGCATCACAAAAGAGTCAGACACGACTGAGCGATAAACAATATTTATTCTTAATGGAGCCCGTGTACTAGGCTGTCTGCAGAGACTCCATCTTCAGCCATTCTTCATCCAGTAGAAAGAATGAGACTCACACATAAGTAATTCCAACACAAAGAAGTAGTGGGCAGTTCTGTGAGAACACCATAGATACAGTGCTGTGGGTTCTGTTGTGGATTTGATAAGGCTCTACAGAAAAGCTGACAAACCCAGGCCAATTCTTGACTTTCTCAACATTGCCCAGCTTGACTGCTGTATTAACCAGAGCTCACTGGGTCATTGCACAATCCATTGTTAGGCTTCTACCTTCCAGATTTAACCTTGGGGGGTTAGCATGCCTCAGATGTCTGGTGAGCAAGACAAACTAGGAAAGCAGGAGTCCCTGAGTCTGGAGCACACATGAGATACTCAAATGCCCAAGGTGTTCCTGACATGTAGCAATGTTGTTGTTGTTCAGTCACTAATCATGTCCAACTCTTTGCAACCCCATGGACTGCAGCACGCCAGGGTACCCTGTCCTTCCCTACCTCCCAGAGTTTGCTCCAACTCATGTCCATTGAGTCAGTGATGCCATCCAACCATCTCATCCTCTGTGGCCCTCTTCTCCTTTTGCCTTCAGTCTTTCTTAGCATCAGGGTCTTTCCTAATGCAATGCTGCTAAGTTGCTTCAGTCGTGTCCAACTCTGTGCGACCCCATAGACGGCAGCCCATCAGGCTCCCCCGTCCCTGGGATTCTCCAGGCAAGAACACTGGAGTGGGTTGCCATTTCCTTCTTCAATGCAAGAAAGTGAAAAGTGAAAGTGAAGTCGCTCAGTCGTGTCTGACCCTCAGGGACCCCATAGACTGCAGCCTACCAGGCTCCTCCATCCATGGGGTTTTCCAGGCAAGAGTACTGGAGTGGGGTGCCATTGCCTTCTCCATCCAGTGCAATGAGTACATCACAAAAAATACATCACTTTCTTCCCCAATGAGTGATGTGTACATGATGCGGGGTACCCTTGATGACCTCAGGTCAGGGAGGAAAGATGGTATAACGAATGAAAACATGTGTTTTGAGTTAGAGGGGACCTAGGTTTGAGCCTCAGCGCTGCCTCTTGGTCACTCTTATTCCTGTGCTTCAAGATCTTCATCCGCAGAGGGAAGACTGGGCATTGATGAGGAAAACTGATACAATTAACTCAATGCCTGACACTTGGTAAGTTTCCAGGTGATGCTAGCTAACAATAATAAGAACATGCTAGCTAACTATAACAGGAATTATTTGTGACAAGTATGAACAAAACTCATCAAGAGTTAAAAGAAAGGCTTCTTTACGGCCAGGTAAAATGAGTTGGTACCATTTCATCTGGAGAAGAGCCAACGAGAAAGACAAGAACAATTCCATTCAATTTACTTCACATCTTTATTACACAAGCAATGATGTGGTTAAAAAAAAAAAGTAATGTAATACTAGCTTAAATAAATTTAAAATGTTTATGCTCTTACTTCCTTTCACTTTTCTTCAAATATACATATTTTCAAACAAAAATGAGTCCATATTTTAATGCTATTTTGTAACCTTGCTTTTTTCCTTCTTGCTAAATCATGATCATTGTCATGTAAATAACTATTACATGTCAGTGTCATGTAAAGAGCTAAAAGAATATCCAATTATATAGACATAACAAAATTTGAACAATTTTTTTCTACAATAACCATTACTCAAGATGTATGTGCCCTGAACTGAACCAGATTGGGCCAGTTCTGGTTTGACCCTAGGAAAGATCCTGTGTCCTCTTGGCCTCACTTTCTTATTTTAAAGTAAGAGTTACACACTCCAGCACTCATGTGAATCAAACGAACGACTGTATGTGAAGGAATTTTGTAAACAGTGAAGGCAGTATTGAAAGGGAGACTTGGACAGCTTGCTTGATAGTGTATCCCCTTTCCTTTAAAATGTATAGCTTTCGGGTAAGGGTCAGAGAGAGAGAAATACCACAAATAACCCAGGTTGGTTGTTATTAGGCTTCCCACCCATTAGAGCCACCTGAGAAATTTTTAAAAGTTAAAAAAACAGCGACAATAACAGATGAGTGGCTCCTCACCTAAGTTAATTTTCAATTATTCTAAAGATAAGTTTCTAATCTCCCCAGAATCAAGTGATTCTGATGGAATGTACAGCCAGATTTGAGAACCACTGGCTGAGGTCCCCAAAGGGTCACAAGCAGATTATAAGCACATGGTCTCATACACACCTTCCCTCTCACTGTGCCTCTCAGTAAAACTGAAACTCAGTAAAACTGAGAGCTGAAATCTACATCCTCAAGTTTAACTTCCTCTCCTCCAAAAATAAGACTCTGAAAGGAAAAAATATATATCTTATGTTATCAAATGACCCAGTCTATGAAAAAAGGAAAGATGCTATATGACCCTATATAGGGGAATGCTTGGGCCAAGTACAGAAAATTTCCTCCATGTAATACTATGTAGCCATTTTAAATTATGATTATAAAGCATTTACAGCAATGTGGGAAAATGTATGCTGTAATGGAAAAAAGGAATATAAACGTATGTTATGTACAAGCATGACTACAAAAATTAACTAAAATCGTAGGTAGACACACATAATAAATGGAAAGCAACAACCCCGAAAATATCCATAGCAGCTATCTCAGTGGTTGTTATTGCTTCCTTCTACTTTTTTTGTACTCTCCCAATATTTTTTAAAGTACCACGTAGTAGAAAAAAGTTTATAGTAGAACAAAACAAACTTACTTTTAAAAATTACTCTTCTTCCTAGGAAGCATAGCAAAGCACAATTTTTAACAAGAAGTTAACAGGGCAGAGATGAAAATGCTCACCTGAGTTTTCTTTTCTTCAGCTGCCTTGGCTCCGTCTCCTCCGTCTCTGCTGTCTTCCTCCTCCAAGCAATTCAGTTTGCTTGTTTAAAAAAAAAAGCAAAACAGCAAATTGTATTTTATAAAGTGTATCAGCCAATGGCGAGAGAAGAAGGAACTCTGGTCAGACAGCCATTTGTGCTGTAAGGAACTTTGGGGTCAGAGCTGGTGCTGGCTTCCTTCTCAAGATAAAGAGTGTAAGATTTCTACTTAGGGACCGCAACTAAAGGAAGAAATCTGTCTTAGCTCCTCCCCTCTCATTGTTTTTATTGGCATCTTTCACAACAAATCAAGGGGACATGATGAGCTGGAGTCAGGAGTTTTAAGTGGCTTTAGTTCTTCTATGTGTTTTTTGTTTCTATGACGACACTAAAATCAACACCACCTTATTAGTATAGCACTTCAAAGCTATTCAGGGCGATTCCAACACCCACTTGCTTTTTCAGCTTACTTGTACTTAGGCAGAGATGTTATCCATTCTGGTGAAAATGCTGTCAAATGCTGTCATGGTATCCTCGTTGCTCACTTAAAGGTCCCGTTTTAGTCCTCGTCTTCCTTCCTCAATTTGTTTTACACAGTTAACCACTGTCAGTTTCTCGAAACTTTCTCCTCCTTGCTTCTCTGACTCTCTTGGTTCCTATTCTATTCCTTGGATTATTTCTTCTTTGCTTCCTTTCTGATTCTCCTTCTTTTCTCCTTTTTCTAAATGTGAGCTTTTATTTATTTTTTTTTTTTTAATTTTTATTTGTTAGTTTGTTTTGCTTTGCAATACTGTATTCGTTTTGCTATACATTGACATGAATCAGCCACGAGTGTACATGTGAGCTTTTAGAAACGGGCTACAAGACCAGAAGACACAACAGTCTGTCTTCTGATCTCTTCTCATCATATTCTGCTTTTATGTATATTACCCACCTGGATGCCTGCTCAGTCACTCGATCGTGTTTGACTTGCGACCCCAAGAACTGTGGCCTGCCAGGTCCCCTGTCCATGGGGTTATCCCAGCAAGAACACTGCAGTGGGTTGCCATTTCCTCCTCCAGTGGATCTTCTTGACCCAGAAATTGAACTTGCATCTCTTGTGTCTCCTGAATTGGCAGGCAGATTCTTTACCCCTGAGCCACTTGGGAAGCCTGTATTATCCACATTCACGGACGTAATGAGGCCAAACAGAGATTTTCTCTTCCCTACCCAAAGGCGCACCCTCTCATTTATCCCAAATCTAATGAAATGGCACCACAGTGTTTCAGCCAGTCAATCTCACATAAACCTAGAGGCNGGCAGGCAGATTCTTTACCCCTGAGCCACTTGGGAAGCCTGTATTATCCACATTCACGGACGTAATGAGGCCAAACAGAGATTTTCTCTTCCCTACCCAAAGGCGCACCCTCTCATTTATCCCAAATCTAATGAAATGGCACCACAGTGTTTCAGCCAGTCAATCTCACATAAACCTAGAGGCCATCCTTAACTTCTCTCTTTCTCCCACAGCCAACATGCAAGCCAATAATTCCATTTGTTCTACCTGCAGTATATATTCTAAGTCTAACCATTTCTCACTTTCCCTATTTCATTAATATCTTCAGCATTAATGCTGCAATAACATTAGGCAAGAAATAAAACCCACACCAGTATTATTGGCCAGAGAATCTCCAGGGACAGAGGATCCTGAAGGGCTACAATCCATGGGGTTGCAAAGAGTCAGATATGACTGACTGACTAAGCACAGCAAAAAGCATCCAAACTGGAAAGAGGGAAGTAAAATTATGTCTGTTCATAGATGATATAATCCTACATGTAGAAAACACTAAAGACTGTACATATACAGAGACCTGACAGAACTAATAAAAAACATTTGCAAAATGGCAGGCTACACAAAAACCAATTGCATTCCTATGCACTAACAATGATCAATCCAACAAGGAAATTTCATTTATCATACTATCAAAAAATCCCCATAGGAATCAACTTAACCAAGGAGGTTAAAGATTTCTACACTGAAAATAAAACATGGCTGAAAAGTATGAAAGACATAAATAAATGGAAAGATATCCCATGTTCATGAATTGGAAGGCTTCATATTATTAATATACTACCCAAACTGATCTACAGATTCAGCACAATCCCTATCAATGGTGTTTTTTAGAGAAACAGAAAAAATCCATCCTAAAATTCATGCTGTGAAAAAAATTCCTTGAAAATTCCAACAGCAAACAAAACCTGATTGCTCAACTAAAGCTAAACTAAAATAATTTTAATTAAGCCTAATTTATTTTGCAAGACGAACTTAACCTCAGTAAAATCGTTTTGACAAACTTCCCCAAAGCAAATTGTAAACTGGAGTCTTTTGAATCTGGAAGCAAGTTGAGATTTTGTAGAAGGCCAGTAGAACATCACAAAAGATTTATCTTCTCTTTTAAAGGAGATAAGTTAAACTGATTAAGTTTATTTAATATGTTAAATTGAGCTCTCTTTATGTTGTATTTGTATAGTCACATGCTATGTGTTCTAGGAGAAGGGGGCAACAGAGGGTGAGATGGCTGGATGGCTTCATAGATGCAATGGACATGAGTTTGAGCAAGCTCCAGGAGATAGTGAAGGACAGGGAAGCCTGGTGAACTACGGATGGAGGTTCATGACGTTGTACAGGAGACAGGGATCAAGATCATCCCCATGGAAAAGAAATGAAAAAAAGCAAAATGGTTGTCTGAGGAAGCCTTACAAATAGCTGAGAAAAGAAGAGAAGCAAAAAGCAAAGGAGAAAAGGAAAGATACAGCCATTTGAACGCAGAGTTCCAAAGAATAGCAAGGAGAGATAAGAAAGCCTTCCTCAGAGATCAGTGCAAAGAAATAGAGGAAAACAACAGAATGGGNTTTTTCCAGTAGTCATGTATGGATGTGAGAGTTGGACTATAAAGAAAGCTGAGCGCCAAAGAATCGATGGTTTTGAACTGTGGTGTTGGAGAAGACTCTTGAGAATCCCTGGGACTGCAAGAAGATCCAACCAGTCAATCTTAAAGGAAAACAGTCC
This sequence comes from Neotragus moschatus, assembly GCA_006410615.1. Lineage (NCBI taxonomy): Eukaryota > Metazoa > Chordata > Mammalia > Artiodactyla > Bovidae > Neotragus > Neotragus moschatus. The sequence continues at coordinate 515,847 of SJYA01001801.1, forward strand.
TGAATATTCACTGGAAGAACTGATGTTGAAGCTGAAGCTCCAATACTGTGGCCACCTGATGTGAAGAACTGTCTCCTTAGAAAAGATCCTGATGCTGAGAAAGATTGAAGGCCGGAGGAGAAGGGCATGACAGAGGATGAGATGGTTGGATGGCATTACTGACTCAATGGACATGAGTTTGCGTAAACTCTGGGAGTTGGTGATGGACAGGGAGGCCTGGAGTCCTGCAATCCATGGGGTCGCAAAGAGTCGGACATGACTGAGTGACTGAACTGAACTGAACTGAGGGAAACATGGCATGCTGTAGTCCGTGGGGTCACAAAAAGTTGGACATGACTGAGCAACTAAACAGCAACAACATGTTCTAGAAATTAAATAATATAAAATACCTAAAATTCTGATATAATTGTCAACTATAAATTGGCACTTATCAATTGCCAATGATGGGAAAACATGGAAACAGTGTCAGACTTTATTTTGGGGGGCTCCAAAATCACTGCAGATGGTGATTGCAGCCATGAAATTAAAAGACGCTTACTCCTTGGAAAGAAAGTTATGACCAACCTAGACAGCATATTCAAAAGCAAGATATTACTTTGCCAACAAAGATCTATCTAGTCAAGGCTATGGTTTTTCCAGTGGTCATGTATGGATGTGAGAGTTGGACTGTAAAGAAAGCTGAGTGCCAAAGAATTGATGCTTTTGAACTGTGGTGTTGGAGAAGACTCTTGAGAGTCCCTGGGACTGCAAGGTGATCCAACCAGTCCATTCTAAAGGAGATCAGCCCTGGGTGTTCTTTGGAAGTACTGATGCTAAAGCTGAAACTCCAATACTTTGGCCACTTCATGTGAAGATTTGACTCACTGGAAAAGACTCTGATTCTGAGAGGGATTAGGGGCAGAAGTAGAAGGGGATGACAGAGGATGAGATGGCTGGATGGCATCACTGACTCGATGGACGTGAGTCTGAGTGAACTCTGGGAGTTGGTGATGGATAGGGAGGCCTGGGGTGCTGCAATTCATGGGGTCAAAAAGAGTCGGACACGACTGAGCGACTGAACTGAACTGAACTGAACTGAACAACAAAGGCATTTGCCATCTGCCATGGAGATTGAACCCCATGCTGCTACAGCTGTTGACCTGCATGCAACACCCACTGAGGGAGTTCAGGGAGGAGTGGGGCACTCTATGCTCCAGGGAATCTGGTGGGACAGGACTTTAGATAGTTGGATGTTTTTAGGAACAGATTTTACGGTCTCAATCCTTGCATCTCCTCATATCTAGAGAAGCACTAAATCCCTTCATGGTGACATCAGATTCTTCTGACTAACAAAAAGCCTTTTGTAAAATGTGTGCTCCATCATATTGAATTCGCTTCACCAAATACCTTATATATTGACCTTCCCCCACTGCAGCTTTGGAGCAGTCTCTCAGAGCTATCGGAGATGCTGCCTCCTGGGCTGCAGTCCTCATTTTGCCCCAAATAAAACTAAATTCACGAGTCTCAAGTCGTACATCTTTTTTGGTCAACATAATGTTATCAGTTATCATTTTTAAATGTATGTCACAGGATAACTAAATTTATTTGTCAATCACCATTTTTTGTGTGTGTCTGTGCTCTTTCACTCGATCTATAAACATGGCTCTTTTTTTAGTTTTTTGTCATTTGTCGATGGTCATTGCTTTACCCTGATGCTTTCGCAAAAGTGTTCTTGCAAAATTTCTTCAAAGATATTGAAAAATATGGAGAAATATTGCAAAATATTGCAAAAATATTGCAACATATTTCTTCTCCATGAAAAAATTCATGGAGAAGACCCTGACAAGTACTTTAGAATGAGATTTTCTGATAACTTGAAGATCATAATAATAAACAAAGTAAGAATTTCTAAAACTCTGATGGAAAGCTGATGAATTTATAAAACTGCTAATAACAGATCAAGATAAATAAGAATTAATTACAGGCTACTAAATGAACTGATGAGGATGACTATAATTTTTATGACTTCATATAAAACACTGCTGCTTCTTTCATGTTTTATTTCTGGGATTCAAAGGACTCCCTTTTCTCCCCTCTTTAAAGCAATCTATCAATAACTTTGGAGAAGGCGATGGCACCCCACTCCAGTACTCTTGCCTGGAAAATCCCATGGACAGAGGACCCTGGTAGGCTTCGGTCCATGGGATCGCTAGGAGTCGGACACGGCTGAGCGACTTCACTTTCACTTTTCACTTTCATGCATTGGAGAAGGAAATGGCAACCCACTCCAGTGTTCTTGCCTGGAGAATCCCAGGGACGGGGGAGCCTGGTGGGCTGCCGTCTATGGGGTTGCACAGAGTCGGACACGACTGAAGTGACTTGGCAGCAGCAACAGCATCAATAACTTATGACAATTTGGTAAAGGGTATCTTTGCAACAAAAGTTAGCACACTTACATTTTCCTCCTTACCTGATCCCTCCAGAATTTTGAATTTCTTATTAAAGATTTTTGTTTTTCATGACAATATTTGTATTTGTCTGTGCTCAATAGGAATTTAATCTCCTCTCTGTTGTTGTTGTTTAGTGGCTAAGTCATGTCCAGCTCTTTTGCAACCCCATGGACTGTAGCCTGCCAGGCGCCTCTGTCCATGGGACTTTCCAGGCAAAAATACTGGAGTGGGATCTCCTTCTCCAGGAGATCTTTGTGGATTGGGGATCAAACCCGAGTCTCCTGAATAGGCAAGCAAATTCTTTACCATTGAGCCAGGGCCCAATTGGACAAGTTCTTACCTTGATTTCTTAGCCTTGAGAGGTTTTTTCTTTTCTTTCCATCTTTGCTTTTATTTATTTATTTTGAGAGTCTTTAAAAAGTTCAAGCTGTGATTCCTGACTAAAGTTCTAGCAGAGATTTAAAATAATTAGTCAATCACTATTCATGCTGTACTTATATAAATAATCAGGTCAAGTTAATTGAAACTAAGCTTAATTTGCAAACAAATTTGTCTTACTGTAATCAGCTGTGATTTAAAAAGAGGGGAAGATTATATAGAGAAAAAATTGTATTTTATTAATACCCCTTTTTGGATATCAGATCCTAGTGCTATCATCTTTAAGGTTTCATTTTCTACCTATTCACTGGGATGAAAACTGAATTCTTCTAGTTTCCTCCAATACTTGGCTGCTGCTGCTGCTGCTGCTGCTGTTAAGTTGCTTCAGTCGTGTCCAACTCTGTGCAACCCCATAGACGGCAGCCCACCAGGCTCCCCCGTCCCTGGGATTCTCCAGCCAAGAACACTGGAGTGGGTTGCCATTTCCTTCTCCAATGCATGAAAGTGAAAAGTGAAAGTGAAGTCGCTCAGTCGTGTCCGACTCTGCGCGACCCCATCAATTGCAGCCCACCAGGCTCCTCCATCCATGGGATTTTCCAGGCAAGAGTACTGGAGTGGGGTGCCATTGCCTTCTCCTAATACTTGGCTAGAGCTTCCCAAATAAACATTTCTGATTTTTTCCCATTTTGACTTGTAAACAAAAACTGTCATTTTTTCCCAAACTCATCCAAGCCAAAGCTGGACAAGTTAAAATAAACTTCAAAGGAATCATCACAACAGCTCACATGTAGTCCATTTTGTTCCTGTTGCTATGTGATCACTTAGAAAAATCACCCAAGATATTCACACTGCAAACCAGAGAAATCTATTGCTGCTGCTTGCCCGCCTTCCACCTGAAAAAGGGCAAATTCAACATCAAAACTTTCCCAACTGGCTGCTCTCCCAACTCAGAAACTGAATTTATAATTTGCTCAGAAATGGAATTTATAATTTTATATTAACCTTTATTTTTCTTTTGTTTCCATGGAAACCACTCTCATTAAATTACCTGGTTGCTCACACTCTGTGCTGTGTGCTCAGCCCCTTCAGTCATGTCCAACTCTTTGTGGCCTCATGGGCTGTAACCCACCAGGCCCCTCTGTCCATGGCATTCTCCAGGCAAGACTATTGGAGTAGGTTGCCATTTCCTTCTCCAGGGGATTTTCCCGCCCCAGGGATCAAACCCACATCTCCTGCAAGTCTCCCTCATTGCACGTGGATTCTTGACTGCTGGGCCAGTGGGAAAGTCCAGCTTATATCCTACAGAAGCTTAATCTTAGTGGAAACTCATCTTCAGTATCATCTCTTGAATTACAACATCTTCATGTTCATCTTGCAACCTTGAGAATATGAGGATATGTGTTTGCTATTACATCATGCTGAGTCCATGTAAATAAGTTTAAAAATTTAAACCCAATTACATGTTATCCAAAAAATTGTAAATAGATTTAGAGGTAAAACTTGCATCTGATTATAACCCATTTGAATTATTTAATTGCTTAAATCTTGTCTCCGGGGGAAATCTCTGCTTCAGGAAACTTTCCAATCCTTGGCTATTAGTTTCCTTGTAGTTATCATATTAACCTCCTGAAGACATTGCATTCTCTTGAGGATTTTTAAAGCCTGTCAGAGCCACTCTCACGCAAAGTGGTATTCATCACAATCAGACGACCAGGTAAAATCAACAATAACCACATAAATAATGAAGATGATGACCACATGGCCCCCTGGCCTTATGATTCAACTAATGGACAGAGCAAACATGCCATTCTTTGGCCTGACCATCCATCAGCAGTAGGTAAAGGAGAGTAATGCTATGTCAGATGGTGATACTCTCAGCCTGCTGAAAGAATGACCAAAAGGACCATAAAGAAGGCTGAAGTGAAGTGAAGTGAAGTCACTCAGTCATGTCCGACTCTTTGTGACCCCATGGACTGTAGCCTACGAGGCTCCTCCCTCCATGGGATTCTCCAGGCAAGAGTACTGGAGTGGGTTGCAATTCCCTGGAAGAATTGAAGTTTTTGGCTGTGTGCAGAAGAAGACTCTTGAGAGTCCTTTGGATAGCAAGGAAATCAAATCAGTCAATCCTAAAGGAACGCAACCCTGAATATAAATTGGAAGGACTGATGCTTAAGCTGCAGCTCCAGTACGTTGGCCACCTGATCTGAAGAGCAGACTCACTGGAAAAGGGAAAGACTGAGGGCAGGAGAAGGGGACAACAGAGGATGAGATGGTTGGACGGCATCACCAACTCAATGGACGTGAGTTTGAGCAAACTTTGGGAGATGGTGAAGGACAGGGAAGACTGGTGTGCTGCAGTCCATGGGATCGCCAAGAATTGGACACAATTTAGTGACTAAACAACAATTAAAATAGAAAATAAATGGAGACCAGCCTTGAAAAACAAAACCAGTTTAGTTATATAAAGCTTAATTTCGTTTACTGGCAAGACTAACACTGCTGGGGTCATTTCTTGCTTATGCCACTGGAAATCATAAGCAAAACTTGAACTATTTACCAAGCCTGATATGAGTCAATCACAGAAAATTCTAATATTATAACCAATCACTGTGAAAAATGAACCAATCACTGTGAAGAATGAGCAGTTACTACTTTCTCCCTATAGAAGCTGCTTTATAACAATATACTTTTGCTCCTCATTCCAGGTTTTGATTTGAATCCTCCCAGTCTGTAGTATCTTTTCAATATGTGCACAATAACCGTTTACTAATTACTACTTCAGGGATTCATTGGCTTTGCTTCAGCTATTCCTGAAGCTATTCTCCATTCTCAAAATAGAGAATTTAAAGGGACCCTTAAAGAGCCAAAACAATGTTTAAAAAGGAGAAAAAAGTTGGAAGTCAAACACTTCCTGATTTCAAAACTTACAACAAAGCTACAGTAATAAAAAAATGTGTAGGGTTAGCATAAAGACAGATATATTGCTTACTGGCGCAGCATAGAGAGCTGAGAAACAATCATTTTTTGGCAAGTTTGCCAAGACCACACTTAGGCCTGTGGACACTCCAGCCTTCATGTCTGTTTCGCTGCCTCTGCAAACAGCCACTCTTGGCTACCTTAGGCCACAGATGTACACAAGAAGTATGCTTCAACACGTCCAGGTAAGAGAGCACACAGCCCCCGGGAATATTTGACTGGGGGATTCTCAGGAAGTGGGCCAAGGGGATGGGCACACCCTTTAGCCCCACAGACTCCCAGCCCCCTTCTGACAGAAAGGGCTGGGAGAAGACCAGAGCCGGGTGGACCAAAGCCTGACACTCAGGGCAGTGTCTCACCAGGCCTGAGGCTACCAGCAGTTCCGCCCTCAAGGTCCCACCTCAGCCTTTCTTTCTAGTCACATGTCCTGTTAAGGAGCCCTCTTGCTCCTTACCCACACTCCAGTCAAACGGAACTATTTGTTCATCTCCCAAAGTAAACAGCACTATTTTCAGGCCTGAGAAGAGTGCAAAATGGTAAGGAGTTTATTGTGGTGGATAAAAATAAATAACAAATCGTTCCTTGAGCCATAAGAAGGCTTTGGTTGTTTTGCTTGTTTATAGTTTATTTGCTGGAAATATGAAAGATCCGGGAAAAAAAAAAAATCATGATCCATATGAAGAAACAGAGGCTCAGACCTGCTGAACCCTTCACTCCCCTCCCCAGTCCCTGCACAGAGCTAGTAAATATTCCTCTAGGCTTGGGTCCCAGAGCAGCAGTCCATGATGCCTGCTTCACCTTCTGCCTTCTGTTGACCTAGAGGCTGTAGGAAAGACATGCTGTCTCTGGACACACGCTCATCCTTGGACTCCTCCGTCCCTGGAAACCAGTCAGTTCAGCACCCAGCCTCAGTCCTTCCCAGCCCTGGTCCTGACCTTCCTCATCCAATCTGTAGCTCCCCACAATGACAAAAATCTTGAGACTTAGATAGTACATAGTGGCGCATGGTAGTTGCTCAGTCGTGTCCGATGCTGTGTGACCCCAAGGACTGTAGCCCACCGGGTCCTCTGTCCATGGGATTCTCCAGGCAAGAATACAGGAGTGGTTGCCATTTCCTTCTCTAGGGGATCTTCCCAACCCAGGGATCGAACCCAGGTCTCCCACATTGCAAGCAGACTCTTTACTGTCTGAGCCACCAGGGAAGACTTAAGGCAATGAAAAATAGGTCTTCCTTGAAAGCTCTGGGCTGCTGCTGCCAAGATGGAGATGGAGGAGGCTCCTGGATCTGTTATCTGAATGTCCCATTGCTCTCTGGCCATGACTGTGGCCAGGACAGTGCGGTGGTCTGATCTTCACACTGAAGAACTGAGTATGAGGGCATGCAGTTCTCTGTGCTCCTTCTTTGTGGAGCTGTGGAGAAGGGGCTGAGGCCAAGCCTGTTGCTCTGAAAACAAGATTCTTCTGAGCCTATGACTCTATTTTTAATATTTAATTAACTCACGTGAAAATTCACAGTGTACAAATATTACAACATTACTGTTCTTACTCTTAGGGGAAAAAAAAAGCTTGAAAAATAATCCAACAATTGACCACTATAGGTTTTCTTTCCTTTCCCCAAAAGTCCAATAGATGGACTAATTTTCTTGTTCAGTCACTAAGTCATGTCTGACTCTTGCAACCCCATGGACTGCAGCACACCAGACTTCCCCGTCCTTCACTATCTCCTGGAGTTTGCTCAAACTCATGTCCATCAAGTTGGTGATGTCATCCAACCATCTCATTCTCTGTCATCCCTTTCTCTTCCTGCCTTCAATCTTCCCTGGTATTGAGGTATTTTCCAATGAGTCAGTTCTTCGAATTAGGTGGCCAAAGTATTGAAGTTTCAGCTTCAGCAGCAATCCTTCCAATGAATATTCAGGATTGATTTCCTTTAGGATTAACTGATTTGATCTCCTTGCTGTCCAAGGGACTCTCAAGAGTCTTGACTAATGTACATCTCATTAAAATAAAGTTAAAAGGAAATTCAACCCTCTACTTCCAGAGCTAACTCTGCATGCCAGGTTTTCAAGGAGCAGAACAAGACTCTTCTTTAAGAATGATACGGAGAGAAAAGTTTCTCCTTCATTTTTTTTCCTCCCTACCTCTCAACATGTTAACCTCAGGGAAAGGAGAAATCTCTTCAAGATTTTATTTTTAGAACAGCCTAGGATTTCGAATAGCTATATAGACAGGATGAAAGGTACCCATTATAAACTCTTTCCTTGTACAACTTGATCTGAGGACATAAAGAAATAAAATCTCATTTTAATCAGATTTGCCAGGACTAAAAAATGAAATTGTTTGTTTGCAGTAGACAGGGAAAGAGTCCATGGCTTTAAAGAGAAGATAATCCAAAGACAGCAGAGAAATGAATCAACGCATTTTTCAACTTGTGACTCCTGATGACCTTGAGAAATAAATACAACAACAAAAATGGCAGCATGTTCAATATACACGGTGCACAGAGAACTTCTCTGGAACTCCAAAGGGCCTGAAGAAGTCATCAAAGATGAGAAGCAACTCTAATTTTGAAGGAGATCTTTAAGTTTATTCCTGGATGACAAAGAGAGTTAAGGAGAAATGGAGCCAATTTCTTGCTGGTTACACTAAAGCACTAGTCACAGCTTGTTGACTCAGACTTTTAGACATAAGCTTGGCTCAGCTGGTAAAGAATCTGCCTGAGTTTGATCCCTGGGTCTGGAAGATATCCCGGAGAAGGAAATGGCAGTCCACTCCAGTCTTCTTGCCTGGAGAATCCCATAGACAGAGGAGCCCAGCAGGCCACAGTCTATGGGGGTCACAAAAGAGTCAGACACAGGTGATCAACTAAACCACCACCACCACCAGCAAGCTTGACTCTAGCACGTATGTTCTCACAAACACAAATCTGGGCTTCTTAAATAATCAGAACCAGAGAGAGTAGCTTATTTTCAGAACACAAGGAAGAAGTAAACAGGAATCATGTTTCTATTTAGGTCATTTGTTTTTGTTCAGTCACTAAGTTGTGTCCGACTCTTTTTGACCCCATTGACTGCAGCACACTAGGCTTCCCTGTCCTTCACTATCTCCTGGAGTTTGCTCAAACTCATGTCCATTGAGTCAGTGATGCCAATCAACCATCGCATCCTCTGTCACCCTCTTCTCCCACTTTCAATATTTCCCCGCACCAGGTGGTCATTTCCAATGAGTCAGCTCTTTGCGCCATGTATTGGCCAAAGTATTCGAGCTTCAGCTTCAGCATCAGTCCTTCCAGTGAATATTCTGGGTTGATCTCCTTTCAGTTCAGTTCAGTTCAGTCACTCAGTCGTGTCCAACTCTTTTTGACCCCATGAATCGCAGCACGCCAGGCCTCCCTGTCCATCACCAACTCCGAGTTCACTCAAACTCACGCCCATCGAGTCAGCGATGCCATCCAGCCATCTCATCCTCTGTCGTCCCCTTCTCCTCCTGCCCCCAATACCCCCCAGCATCAGAGTCTTTTCCAGTGAGTCAGCTCTCCGCATGAGATTGCCAAAGTACTGGAGTTTCAGCTTCAGCATCATTCCTTCCAAAGAAACCCCAGGGCTGATCTCCTTCAGAATTGACTATTTGATCTCCTTGCAGTCTAAGGGACTCTCAAGAGTCTTCTCCAACACCACAGCTCAAAAGCATCAATTATTCAGCACTCAGCCTTCTTTATTATCCAACTTTCACATCCATACATGATNGTACTGGAGTTTCAGCTTCAGCATCATTCCTTCCAAAGAAACCCCAGGGCTGATCTCCTTCAGAATTGACTATTTGATCTCCTTGCAGTCTAAGGGACTCTCAAGAGTCTTCTCCAACACCACAGCTCAAAAGCATCAATTATTCAGCACTCAGCCTTCTTTATTATCCAACTTTCACATCCATACATGACTACTGGAAAAAACATAGCTTTGACTATACAGACCTTTGTTGGCAAAGTGATGTCTCTGTTTTTAATATGCTGTCTACTCTTGTCATAGCTTTTTTCCAAGGAGCAAGCATCTTTTAATTTCATTGCTGCAGTCACCATCCTCAGTGATTTTGGAGCCCAAGAAAATAAAATCTGCCATTGTTTCCACTTTTTCCCCATCTATTTGCCATGAAGTGATGGGACCGGAGGCGATGATCTTTGGTTTTTCAATGTTGAGTTTTAAGCCAGCTTTTTCACTCTCCTCTTTCATCTTCAAAAAGAGGCTCTTTAGTTCCTCTTTGTTTTCTGCCACTAAAGTGGTATCCTCTACATATCATATTTCTCCCAACAATCTTGATTTCAGCTTGTAAGTCATCCAGCCTGCCATTTCTCATGATGTACTCTGCATAGAAGTTCAATAAGCAGGGTGACAATATACAGCCTTGATGTATTCCTTTCCCAATTTTTAACCAGTCCATTGTTCCATATCCATTTCTAACTGTTACGTCTTGACCTGCATACATGTTACTCAGGAGACAGGTAAGGTGGTCTGGTANGGGATCAAACCCGAGTCTCTTGGGTCTCCTGCATGTCTCTTGTGTCTCCAGGCAGGTTCTTTACCGTGAGCACCACCTCGGAAGCCTGAGCTGAACATTAACAGCCACTATAGTTCAGCCAATCAGAGAGCAGGAAGAAGGAGACGGAGGAGAACCACGCTGCTCGTCAGTCACATGATACATTTCAGCGCCCCCTCCACACCCTCAACACATACACACTTATCCCATTGCAAAATACTTTTTTTAAAAAAGTTTATTTATTCATCTTTAACTGTGCTGGGTCTTCCTCGCTGCACTGTTCTCTTTTTTTGCCAGGAGCAGGGGGTTACCCTCCATCCACACTTCAGGGGCTTCTCATTGCCGTGGCTTCTCCTATTGCAGAGCAGAGGCTCCAGGGCACGGGCTCAGGAGTTGTGGAGCACAGGCTGTGCTGCTGTGAGGCATGTGGGATCTTCCCAGGGTAGGGATCAAACCCATGTCTCCTGCACTGGCAGGCAGATTCTCTACTACTGGGCCACCAGGGAAACCCTGCAAAGCGCTTAAAAAAAAAAAAAAAAAATCGTTGAGCAAATTGGTGATGTGTTGCTGAGTTGAGAAGTCGAACAGGAGGTTAATTTTCCTTGAAGAATATTGCATGGTAATGAGTCAGGAGACTCCGGGTCTAGACATTAAGGGGCCCAGCTGACAGTCTTGGCAAAGGAGCAAGTTCGTTTTCCCCAGTATGATGTGTACAATCGAGTTTACGCAGAAGTTTCTTTGTGAAGGGGGTAAACAGAGGAGCCTGGCAGGCTACAGCCCATGGGGTTGCAAAGAGTCAGACACTTCTGAGCGACTAACATACGAAGATGGCGAAGCCCTCTTATTCTTCATTCCCTTATCAGACCCCCTTCCCCTCCTTTTCAGGCCCCTCTCTCTGAGACCCTGAAAATCTCTTGCTGCCCATCCTAGACCTTTTAGAGGAAACAAAGTCGCTTATGATAAATTAGGGGCTAAGAATGTATTAGAACGTAATAGCATTCTGGAAAAAGCCCACAGAATTAGAGCCTGAACAAAACACACGTACAGAAGAGAATCGAAACTCACTTGTTTAGTCTCAAATCTGGAATTGCTCATTGTTGCCTTCTGGTTTCCTCTAAATACCAAACATGACATCATGAGCCCAGCCTGACCAGCTCTCAAGTCTCTCTCCCTGACCTCTGTGACTTCCATCCTGGCAACTGACTGCCTTCTTCATTCCCATCTTGGCCTGAGGTGACACGTGGCTAGATAAGAACCCTGAAAAGAGTGTGAAGAGATAGTCTGGTCTGATGTCTTCAGGCTATGTTGTGTGGTTTTGGAAACACACTGAAACTCCTCCATGGGGCAAGGGGAAGAAATTGAGGATAAAAGGCAAGTATGACCAGTTACTACTGAACACAAGGATTTCTAGGATAAACTTAGTTTCCTTCCACAAATATCAGTCCTATGACTGCTAGTAGTAATGTCAGCCGCTCATTTGTGTCTGACTCTTTGCGACCCCAAGGATGGTAACCCGCCAGGGTCCTCTGTCCATGGGATTTCCCAGGGAAAGGATACTGGAGCGGGTAACCATTCCCTTCTCCAAGGGATCTTCCCAACCCACGGATCAAACCCAGGTCTCCTGCATTGTAGGCAGAATCTTTGCCGGGTGAGCCACCAGGGAACCCCATCATCAGTCATGCTAAAAAGCCCCAAACACAGCATTTTCCTGCACTGCCTTCTGGACATTATACTCTGTTGTTTGTTCATTTGTCACTTCCCGTGTTTGACATACATTTTCATTCCGCTTTTCCCTCACCATACACTTTAACAGATCTTCCCATGTCAGTATACACATTTTAATGACTGAACTCGTCAACAAGAGGCACTACAGCTGGGAGAACAAATTGTTTTCATTGTTATCTGTTTTCCCCTGATGCATGAAGCTTTTCACAAATTTGGGGTGACAGATCGCTCTGGATGGCTCCGGGTAGGTTTCAATAACTGAATGTATTGAAGGAGGGAGTTTGTAAACATTAAGCTCAATAGAGCAATAATGGCAACACTCTTGAAATAAATGACAAATGAGACATCAGAAAATCCTAAAAAATGTTCTGCTCTCCACATTCCCTAAGTTGAATCTGAGGCCAGGGTTTTAAAAACTACTAATATAGGTGGCTCGTGGAGCAGAGTATCCCCTAATAGGATACCCCAAGTTCAAGCGCCCGGGGATGTGAAAAATCCTACTTCTTTCCAACTCTGGGCAGAGCGCATGCGCTGCAGGGGCGTGGTGTTGCCGGAGTTCCGCATTGCTTGGTGGGCTCAGACCTTGCACGCGCGCTTACATTTAGACAGCGGTGCTGCCCTGATGGCGCAGTGGGCCTGCTGTCTGTTCTCCTTTCCCATCTGTAGATGGAAGAATGACCCAGCTTGAGCAGAACACCTCAGGGACATTGTGGAAACAGAGGCATGGGGCCGACTGGGGGCAAGGACAGGAGAGGAGGAGATGGGTTGGGTTGGAAACAAATTTTCTGCAGATGAAGAGCTGGGAGCCAGATCACTTCACTTGGTCCCTCTGCTCCAAAGGCTCTGGAGCCAGCTAGGTAACCCAGGCCCTGGGCCTGTTGACTCACAGCTGTATTCCTGTCTCTCCCCAGTTCTTGCTGTTACTGGGGCGTAGAACTAGTGGAAGAAAGGGAGAAANGATACCCCAAGTTCAAGCGCCCGGGGATGTGAAAAATCCTACTTCTTTCCAACTCTGGGCAGAGCGCATGCGCTGCAGGGGCGTGGTGTTGCCGGAGTTCCGCATTGCTTGGTGGGCTCAGACCTTGCACGCGCGCTTACATTTAGACAGCGGTGCTGCCCTGATGGCGCAGTGGGCCTGCTGTCTGTTCTCCTTTCCCATCTGTAGATGGAAGAATGACCCAGCTTGAGCAGAACACCTCAGGGACATTGTGGAAACAGAGGCATGGGGCCGACTGGGGGCAAGGACAGGAGAGGAGGAGATGGGTTGGGTTGGAAACAAATTTTCTGCAGATGAAGAGCTGGGAGCCAGATCACTTCACTTGGTCCCTCTGCTCCAAAGGCTCTGGAGCCAGCTAGGTAACCCAGGCCCTGGGCCTGTTGACTCACAGCTGTATTCCTGTCTCTCCCCAGTTCTTGCTGTTACTGGGGCGTAGAACTAGTGGAAGAAAGGGAGAAAAAAGCCATGGTATTTCTTCTCATCTGCTCCGCATGTGACATTTCTTTCTTTCTTTTTTTTTTTTTTTTGGCAGTGCTACATGTCATGCCAGGGGTTGAACCCAACCCCCCTGCAGTGGAAGTGCAGAGTCTTAACCACTGGACCACCAGGAAAGTCCCGCAAGTGGCATTTCTGATGGCAACTGTGTCTCCATTGTGGCTCCAGCTTCTGCCCACCCCGCCACCTGCCATGGGTCCAACTTCTGCTGGGTGACCCCTGAGCTTGGGGAAGGCCATGTTTGCCTTCTGTCCATGTAGCCCATGATGGTCACATGGGCTGTTAGTTACCCTAGTCCGTCTTTTCCTCTTTTGATCTCTCAGCTCTTGCATCACCTGAGCACACTTTCCTTGTTTATTTTATTTTATTTTATTTTTTGGTTTTCCCACATGCCATGTGGGATCTTAGTTCCCTGACCAGGGATTGAACCCCAGGCCCACAGCAGTGAAAGTGTGGAGTCCTAACCATTGGACTGCTAGAGATGTCCCCAAACCTTCCCTGTTTTAAATATTCAGAATGGCTTCTGTGTTTCTGGCTAGTCTTTGGTGACTGTGTCACCAAGGTCCAGGTAAGCTGAGGGAGGGGCTTCCCTAACGAGTTCCTCATCTTTGAGGGATGTGTTCACCACACTCACTTCTCCAGCAGTCAGCTGCTGGCCACCCTTCATGTGCCAGGCCTATGCCAGGCACTGCCACACACTGATTTCATGTAGTGATTGCAGTGACAGTGAAATACAGTCCTATCTCATAGTATCTAAATGATAAGGATCCTGAATTTCAGAAAAGTTGAGAAATCACGCATGTGTGCCAAGTCACTTCAGTCATGTCCAACTCTTTGCAACCCCATGGTCTGTACGCCACCAGGCTCCTTAGTACATGGGATTCTCCAAGGTGAGAATACTGGAGTGGGTTGCCATTCCCTTCTCCAGGGGATCTTCCCCATCCAGGGATGGAACCCGAGTCTGTTTTGTTTCCTGCATTGGCAGCCGGGTTCATTACCTCTAGGCTGGGAAGCCTGAGTAATCAATCATGCATCCTCCTATCATTAGCAAATACTAACAATGCCAACTGTAGTTCCTTTGGCTATGATAAACCCATCCTGCCCATATTAGGGAATTTTTGCTTACTAACAGAACCAATCGCTTCCCTTAGCCTTGCTGAGCGTTTATAAGACACTCGCATTCACTGAGCACCATTGTTTCCTCAGTTAAGCAGGCTTCTGTGCATCTTAACAGCTTGAGGATGCGAGCAGCAAGGGCCTCTTGGACAGGCCAAACTGAAATGAGACTGGGCATGCGAAGAAAACGAAACAGAACAAAAAACATGTATCATGCGTTTAAGTACCTAAAGAGAGCTTCTCTGGTGGCTCAGTGGTAAAGAATCCAACTGCCAGTGCAGGAGACGGGTTCAATCTCTGATCAGGGAAGATCCCACGTGCCGCCAGCTACTAAGCTCATGCACCATAACTATTGAACCTGTGCTCTGGAGCCTGGGAACCTCAACTACTGAGTCTACATGCTCCAACGCAAGCCCCTGTGCCTTGGGCCCCATGCTGCACGACAGGAGAAGCCACTGCAGTGAGAACCAGAGCCTCCAAACAAGAGAAAAACCCACCCAGAAATGAAGATCCAGCACAGCCCTAAATAAATAAATAAAATTATATATTTAATAGAGTATCTCAGGAGTACTTTGCAGTTGCTCTAATAGCTGGAAGGATTGAGGGCAGGAGGAGAAGGGGACGACAGAGGATGAGATGACTGGATGGCATCACCAACTCGATGGACATGGGTTTGGGTAGACTCTGGGAGCTGGTGATGGACAGGGAGGCCTGGCGTGCTGCGGTTCATGGGGTCGCAGAGTTGGACACGACTGAGTGACTGAACTAAACTGAATAGCTGGAGACTTCAGAAGTCTGCAAAGCCCAGGAAATTGTATTATTTCATCCAAGTCATTAGGGAGGTCCAAGTACCAAGCCCCTGGAACTGCCCAGACCAGCCAATTCACTTTGCTTCTCATAGACAAGCCAGGAGGCTCCTGTTGATGACAAGCCAGGGTGCAATTAGAGGCTGCTTTCTGCGCTGGTGGGGAACAGGGGAGCTTGATGCTATGGAAGGAAAGGAGCTGGGGCTCCATCCTGTTGGTGTGCAGGGAGGTGGGCTTGGTAAAGGTGTGGGTGCTTCAGATAAACAGATGGGAAATGCACAGTGGAGAAGGCATTCTTCTTGTTGCTTTTTTTTTTTTTTTTTTTTGCCACACCATGAGGCTTGTGGGATCTTAGTTCCATTACCAAGGATTGAACTCAAGCCCTCAGCAGTGTGAGCATGGAGTCCTAACCATTGGACCACTAGGGAATTCACCAGGGAAGGCATTCTGAATTTCTCACACTCTAGGGGTGTCAGTGCTTATAAATTCTTTCTGCTGGTGCACATAGAAACACTCTTCTGTTTTGATCATGTATAGTAATTAGGAGCCTGGAAGGATGAAACCCCAGAAAACCTAGCAGGGTGTGTTAGGAACCAGCTTGATATAAGGCTGGTGTTTTTTCTTTCTGTGTAAAGTGATTGAAAAGAAAAAAATGAGTTTCTTCTTATGAGCCAGAATTAGAACATCCAAAGTGTCTCTCTAGCCCCACTGTCTCCTAAGGCATGGTCGTTTTATTCAATTGCTAAGTCCTGTCCAACTCTTTGCAACCCCATAGACTGTAGCACACCAGGCTCCTCTGTCCTTCACTATCCCCAAGTTTGCTTAAACTCATGTCCATTGAATCAGTGATACCATCCAACCACCTCATCCATTGCCTCCCTCTTCTCCTCCTGTCCTCAATCTTTTCCAGCACCAGGGTCTTTTCCAGTGAGTCAGCTCAAAGTCTAGTAGTACAGATAAGACATTTATACAAAAATTATACTTCAAGTAGAATGTGAAAGTTCTGCAGAGGAGACGATTAAATTTACACTCCTTAATGTTGAATTGTCTTCTAGGCAGGTATTATGGCTGATTTTATGTATCAACTTGGCTAAGTTATGGTGCTCAGTTGTTTAGTCAAACACCAGTGTGGATGTTGCTGTGGTGGTGTTTTTTCAGATGAGATGAACAATTAAATCAGCAGACTTTGAGCAAAGCTAATTATCCTGTATCATGTCTGTGTGAGCCTCATTCTATTAGTTGAAGGCCTTGAGAGCAAAGACTAAGTTCCCCAGAGTAGGAGGAATTTTCAAGATGGCAACACAGAAACGCTGCCTGAGATTCCAGCCTACTGCCCTGGGGGATTTGGACTCAAGACTACAACATAACTCTTACTAGAATTCCCAGCCTACTAGACTGTCTTATGGTTTTTGAACTTGACTCCACATTCATGTGAACCAGTACCTTAAAATAAACTTCTGCGTGCCTGTGTCCTGTTGGTTCTGTTTCTCTGGAGAAAACTTGATAAGTAAAACATGTGGCATAAATGTGTGAGAAATAAGTAAGATTGATATACAACGGAGACAGCAGGCTAAAAACCGCTCTCTCTGGGGAACACAAACTCAGAGCATTTTTGAAGCAAGGTAGTGGGTATGTGGGAAATAGATGGGGAAACAGTGGAAAAGGTGACAGACCTTATTTCTTTGGGCTTCAAAATCACTGCAGATGGTGATTGCAGCCATGAAATTAAAAGACGCTTACTCCTTGGAAGGAAAGCTATGACCAACCTAGATAGCATATTGAAAAGCAGAGATATTACGTTGCCAATAAAGGTCTGTCTAGTCAAGGCTATGGTTTTTCCAGTGGTCATGTGTGGATGTGAAAGTTGGACTGTGAAGAAAGCTGAGCACCAAAGAATTGATGCTTTTGAACTGTGGTGTTGGAGAAGACTCTTGAGAGTCCCTTGGACTGCAAGGAGATCCAACCAGTCCATCCTAAAGGAGATCAGTCTTGGGTGTTCACTGGAAGGACTGATGCTGAAGCTAAAACTCCAGTACTTTGGCCACCTCATGCAAAGAGTTGACTCCTTGGAAAAGACCCTGATGCTGGGAGGGATAGGGGGCAGGAGGAGAAGGGGACAACAGAGGATGAGATGGCTGGATGGCATCAGTGACTCGATAGACATGAGTTTGAGTGAACTCCAGGAGTTGGTGATGGACAGGGAGGCCTGGTGTGCTGCAATTCATGGGTTTGCAGAGTCAGACACGACTGAGTGACTGAACTGAATTGAGGGGGTGTATAATAACCAAGCAATCAATCCAACTCTCTGCAAGTTTCTGCTTTGGGGCCTCTTCAATCTCAGTTCCACATTGCATTAAAGCTTGTCTTCCACGGGGACTTTCCTGGTAGTCCAGTGTCTAAGACTCCACACTTGGAATGCAGTGGACCTGGATTTGATCCCTTGTCAGGGAACTAGATCCCACATGCAGCAACTAAGACCTAGTACAGGCATATAAATAAAATTACAAAACAAAATGAACAAAAAAAAAGAACTCAGGCCTGCAGAGACTCTACAATTTCAAACAATCCTCTCAAGGAATTTACTTCACTGTCAACAGTGTGTGCTAAGTTGCTTTGGTTGTATCTGACACTTTGCAACCCTATGGACCATAGTCCGCCAGGCTCCTTGGTCCGTGGGATTCTCCAGGTGCGAATACTGGAGTGGGTTGCCACTTCCTTCTCCAGAGGCTCTTCCCACCCAGGGATCAGACCCTCATCTCTTATGTCTCCTGCCATGGTGAGTGGATTCTTTACATCTAGCACCATCTGGGAAGCCCGGCAATGATGTGTAAGGCTTTTTATTTACTGTTTGGCACTTCATTGAAGCTGCCTGACATTCCAACGCCTGGGTTATGCCCTATTTCCAACTACAGTATCAGTTCAGTTCAGTTCAGTTCAGTCGCTCAGTCGTGTCTGACTCTTTGCGACCCCATGAATCGCAGCACATCAGGCCTCCCTGTCCATCACCAACTCCGAGTTCACTCAGACTCACGTCCATCGAGTCAGTGATGTCAACCAGTCAACTCATCCTCTGTCANAATACTGAAGTGGTTTGCCATTCCCTTGTCCAGTGGACCACGTTCTGTCAGACCTCTCCACCATGACCCACACGGCAGACACACTGAAACCACACTCACAGAAAACTAGTCAATCTAATCACACTAGAAGCACAGCCTTGTCTAACTCAGTGAAACTAAGCCATGCCCGCGGGGCAGCTACAGTATAAACGTCTCTAGTTATTCTAGGCATAGAACCTGCGATTCTAAACACAGTGAAAGTGAAAGCGAAGTCGCTCAGTCGTGCCCGACTGTTTGCGACCCCATGGATAGTAGCCTGCACCAAGCTCCTCCGTCCATGGGATTTTCCAGGCAAGAGTACTGGAGTGGGTTGCCATTTCCTTCTCCAGGGAATCTTCCCAACCCAGGGATCAAACCCTGGTTTCGCACATTGTAGACAGACGCTTTACCATCTGAGCCACCGGGACAGTAGGTGCTCAGTAAAATTGGTCAAATTGAATGGAATCAAATATGTGTTCCCATGGACCTCAGATTACTTTGCTAGAGGCTATCAAAGTCTCCCAAGTGATAGCTTTCTAGGCAGGCCCAAGGGGACAGGAGATGACTTAGAAACTGCTCTTCCCTCATTTTCCCCCCTCCCTCTCCCTCCACACTCATTACTAAATCCATCCCTGCTCCCTCTTCCCCTCTCTACCTGGCCTCTGACCCTTCTTTAGCCAACAGTTCCCAAGGACTGATAGAATGTAGGGCCTGGTGGGAGCGGAAAGGACCTGAACTCCAGCTTCTTGGCTTCTTGGCTGCAATGTTCACTTTCTCCACCCGTCTCAGTCATCCCCCAGGAGCAGCCTCAGCTCTGTCTGCACCATGAACCACATGTTCTCCAAATCCTTTATTTCAGATATCCTATTCATGCATGACCACCACTTCCTCAGCTCCTGACTCATTCATTCATGTTCCCCCATTTCAGTCACATTTCAAAATCATGAGGTGCCCTGATGCTCAGTACACACTTGCACACACACAGACACACACGGACACACACACAGCATACAAAAGAGCCACCCTCTCCAACTCTTCCATTCCCAGCTCAGAGTTCAGCATTCTAGCCCCTCTCCTACAAACAGCCCTGGTCTCCTGTCTCTCTCATGCCATTGAAGTCACTTGGCAGAATTCCAGCCCTAATTAAACTCAACTGTCTGCCTACCTCATGTGGGCACTCCAGCTGCCAAAACCAGATGAAGAAAAGCAAACATACTACTGCTTTTTTTGTTTTACTTTAAACTAATGATAGCTGTTAACTGCGTGGGTTTCCCTGGTGGCTCAGTGGTAAAGAACCCACCTGCCAACACAGGAGAAGTGGGTTTGATCCCTAGGTCAGGAAGATCTCCTAGAGAAGGAAATGGCAACCCACTCCAGTATTTTTGTCTCAGAAATGCCATGGACAGAGGCACCTGGCAGGCTATAGTCTATAGGGTCCCAAAGGGTTGAACATGACTGAGCAACTAAACAACAACTTAACTGGAGATTCTGTTTCCCCATGTGAACCCAGTCCCTTCTTTTGAATCAGATTATTTGGCATCTTCTCCTTCGTCTTCAAACCTCCAAGAAACTTTCCCCCTCACTTTCAGCTTGTGACCTCATTTCAAACTCTATGGAGAAAATAGATAAGTTGGATGAGAACTACCTCATTTTCCCACCACCAAACCCAGGACCTGTGTTAGGACCACACGTTTTGCCTTCTTGATTGATAGTGGGAAGTGAAAATGAGCACTCCTCTCTAAAACCAGCTTTCTCCTGTGCTCTCTCTACTCAAGCTCCTGTTCCTACAGCATCAAGTTCTTCATCATTCCAACCAACATATGGATAGGCTTCCATAGTGGAAGGGAAAGTGTTAGTCACTCAGTCCTGTCTGATGTTTGCAACCCCATGGACTGTAGACCTCCAGGCTCCTCTGTCCATGGGATTCTCCAGGCAAGAATACTGGAGGAGTCTGCCATTCCCTTCTCCAGGGGATCTTCCCAACCCAGGGATTGAACCAGGGTCTCCTGCATTACAGGCAGGTTCAATGAATTTCTTGACCCCACATCTTTCTGGCTACTTGTCCATTTCTCTGTTCTTCTTTAGAGCAAAGACACTGTCTATGTTTTTCATTTTACCGTCTCATCCTTCATTCTCTTACACAACCCCGCTTCCAGCCAGGCTTTTGTCCTCATCAGCCCACTGAATGACTCTTAAGAAAATCAGTAGTGACGGCTCTCTCATCATATCCAGTGGTCACTTCTCTGTCCTCACCTTGCTCACCCTCAGCAGCCTTGGCCACTGACCGTCATTTCCTTCACGGACACATTCTCTCTAGGTTCCACGGCACCACGGTCTTTTCTTACACTGGTTGTCATCCTACTTGTGTGGCTACTTTCCACGCTCCACCCACCTGCATTATGTATTTATTTATCTGGCTGTGCTGGGTCTCAGTGGGCAGCATGCAAACTCTGAGTTGCAACACATGGGATCTAGTTCCCCGACTAAGGATTGAACCCAGGCCCCCTGCCTTGGGAGCATAGAGTCTTAACCACAGGACCACCAGGGAAGTGCCCTCCTGGCTTTTTAAAACTTTTTGTTGTAGAAAATTTTCAATATGTACAAAAGTAAACAGAAGAGATACATGTATGATTGAGTCCCTTTGCTGTCCACCTGAAACTATCACAACAGTGTTAATTGGCTCTATGGCAAGACAAAACAAAAAAAGGCTAATAAAAATAAAAGTACACAGAAGAGTCTAAAGAATTCCCATGGTCTTATCAGCCAGCTGCACTCATGATGTGTCTTGTTTTATCTATCTCCCACCCACTTCCTCCTTCTAAGTTATTTGCAAGCCCCAGATGTATTATTTCATTCTTAAATATTTCATAATTCAGTATTCTCTAAATAAGAACTGTTTGGTAAGAAACATAACCACACCATTGTTATCACACTTGAGAAAAAAGTGAACAACATTTAATATCATCAAATATCAATGACTACTCCTTACTGGCTGTCTTTGCGGTATCCCCTTGTCTACCAAATCTCTCAATGTTGGAACTTCAAGCTGCATACTTTATTCACATCTCTTTTTATACTCTTTCCCTAGATGATCCCATTACAAAGCTTTAAATGCCATCTCTATGCTAAGACTCCCCTGAGTGCCACGTTTCTGTGGTCAATGGCTTAATTTAAACTTTTAAAGACAACAGCACTTTTGATATGGCAAAAACGGAATCTTTGATTCTTTCTCCACCCACCCTCTACCCCAGTCCTGCTCAGCTCCCAGTCTCACCCATCCTTATGAATGGGGCTGCCATCTGTATTTTCTCAGGTGAAAATCAGGCAATTACCCTTGATCCTTTTATTCCACTTCTATCTCATATGATGAGGACTCCTATTTGTCTTGATTTCACCTTCTTCCATAGTAATAGAGATTCTTCCTGGGCACCTGTGCAACCAGAATGAAGACTACATTTCCCAGCTTCTCTTGCAGCTAACTGTGGACTTGTGACTTAGTTTCGGCCAACTGGATGTAAATAGAAGTGTTAAGTGACCGCTTTTTATCTCCTTATCATTTCTTCTGTTTTGATGTCTTGAATAGTGGTGCTGCCTTGGACCACAAGGATGAGGGTTGCACCCTATGATGCCCTAACAGTGAGCTGTATGTATATTATACACTGTCCCATCTGGAGACAGATTTGAACAGGCAATGTGTCATATAAAGAATTATTAACTATTTATGGGAGGAGAGGAGCTCAGAGCTCCTTATATCCCATATTGTTTGTCTTTGATTTCCCTTAAAGACTTTCTGTGACTTGTCGGTAAAGTAGGAGGTTACGTATCTTGTTTGCTGATGAAGATGGATTAGCAAAATCTTCTCTGTGACTTTTTCTAAACTGAATTACAGGGAAAGTATTGGATGGGGTTAAGAATAAGACATACGGCTTTCCGGGTGGTCCAGTGGCTAAGAATCTGCCTGCCAATGCAGGGGACATGGATTTGATCCCTAGCCTGGGAAGGTCCCACATTCCACAAGGCGACTAAGCCCGTGTACCACAACTGCTGAGCCCACATGCCTAGAGCCCATGCATGGCAACCAGAGAAGCCACCAGCTATGAGAAGTCCATGCACTGCAACTCTAGAGTAGCCCCCAACAGCAGCAACTAGAGGAAGTCCTCAAGCAGCATCAAAGACACTGCGCAGCCAGAAAATAAAAAAGACAGAGTTGATCTCCACCCACTTCCATCAGGCCCTGAAATTAACTGGAATATTACATCTGATCAAAAGACCTTGAACCTGCCCCTTCCAATCTCCTTTTTCTTCCCAACCCTCCTTACTGCAATATTGCAGCCACATCCCCTGGATATTTTATCAACAGAGGGAAGGGCACATAGGTTTCTCCTTTGGGATCCGTAAGAACATTTTAAACCACAGATTTGCCTCAATTGGAGGACCAAAGCCTTGAGTAGGTGTATACAGAGGGTTTATCTAAACACAAAGACAACAAAAATTATAGAAAGCTGAAATGGAAGGAAAATTACAGGTATCTCACTTTCCTTAGCAACACTATTTCCTTTAATTCATTCTCATGTTTGTTGATCAATCTGGTGGTAAACACTTCACAAGTGGCATTTTAATCTTTTCCAGGAGTCCCAGAATAACACTTAGAGCCCATAAATATTTTCCCAACATTGAGTGTTATTTCCTTTTCTCAACCCTATGTTTCTAACTCAGAAGCGTTTGGGCCTTTTTATTTAGCCTGAGGTCTCCTAGGGCTTCACCGCAGCACAGGAGAAGGAGGATGATGCCTTAGTCCACACACTTCCTTCAGGATCTCTGACCTCATGACCTTCTCCCCCTTCCCTAGGGGTCCGTTAAGATAGAAACGAGAGTCCTGGGCTTCCCTGGTGGCTCAGTAGTGAAGAATCCTCCTGCCAATACAGGACACACAGGTTCGATCCCTGATCTGGGAAGACCCCACATGCCATGGAGTAACTGAGCCCAAGCACCTGTGCTCGACAACAAGAGAAGCCACCGCAACTAGAGAGTAGCCCCCGCATAGCACAACTAGGGCAAAGCCCACATAGCAACAGAGACCCAGCTCAGCCACATAAACAAATAAATAGAGTCCGAGAACCATTTTCAATATTTCCAAATTGCTAACATTAACATAAGCTATAACACGCACCTGCACCTTCCAAGCTAAAACATCAGTCATCTCCTTAAACAGATAAGGTTAATGGTTAGTTACCATCTCTGTGGCTATTCTATGGGCTAGTAACTTCCACAAAATAAGCACTAACTCATAGTTTTTCCTCTGTTGCTCCTAACTCTTACGTGATCCAAGTTTCACTAACTGTTCCACCTCTTCACGCCAGACCACAATCCTAAGAAAAGCCCTCTACCTAAGTATTTCCAGAAAATCCCTGAGGGTATCTCACAGAGGTTCAAGTCCCCTCAGCTCTCTGCCACTTCTAGCCTCTTCATCTGCCTCAGCTCCCTCTGCTGGTCATTGCCACGTCCTTGGGGCCAGCTGACCTGGGTGGACACCTCTGCCTTTTTCTTTCAGGAGTGGCCACCTGACCTTGAGAGGCTTAGCAGTATGGTTGACTGTTGGCAAGAAGTGGACAATATGTCTATTTCTATGCTTCTTTAGCATGCTTAGCCATTCAGTCATGTCCAACTTTTTGCATACTATTTACAGACCCCATGGACTGTGGTCAGCCAGGCTTCTCGGTCCAAGGGATTTTTCAAGAAAATTGGAGTAGGTTGCCATTTCCTCTTCCAAGGGATCTTCCCAACCCAGTGATTGAA
Organism: Neotragus moschatus; assembly: GCA_006410615.1. NCBI lineage: Eukaryota > Metazoa > Chordata > Mammalia > Artiodactyla > Bovidae > Neotragus > Neotragus moschatus. Next base: position 540,190 of record SJYA01001801.1, read on the forward strand.
CCTGAGACTCTTATGTCTCCTGCCTTGCATGCAGATTCTTTACCCACTAAGCCATCAGGGAAGCCCATACTCCTTTAGAGGAACACCAAACAATGATGTTCATCCCCCAATATTGCAACATTTTCAGCGAAAGGGTCCTTTCTGTTGGCACTTAGTGTCTACCTCCCCTCCTGTCCTGCCTTCATCCCTATGATTCCATCAGATCTGGACATGGGAGGCAGAGTTATGCACGGTATTGGGAGTTACACCTTCTTCCATGGATATGGTCCATGTGACTGGGGCAGACTCTCCTTGCCTGGGTCCTGGGGAATTCTTGCTGAGGAGGCTTGTCAAACCTCTTGGCAAATAAAATTTTTACTGGGCCTGTCTATCAGGTTTCCAAATGTGCTGGACCTTTTCTGATCCCCGGTGGTGGATAGAACTTAGGATCCTGTAAATTCAAAGCACCCTGTAAAGTTGATCCCATGACTCTTCTCATAAATAATGGAACAGGCTTTGGGGAGATTAAGAGATTCATTCAAAGCTCTGTAGCCATGTCTTGATTAATTTAAAAAAATCAATTAAAGGACTTCCCTGGTGGTCCAGAGGTTAAGAATCTACCTTGCAACGCAGGGGACTAGGATTCAATCCCTGGTAGGAGAGCTAGGATTTCACATACCCCAGAGCAAGTAAGCCCACAGGCCACAACTAGAGAGTCCACGTGCCACAGCGAAAGATCCTATATGATGCAAAGAAAATTCTGCGTGTTGCAACTAAGACTGGATGCAGCCAAATAAATAAATTTTTAAAAAACTTAGCAACTTAAATAAATAAATAATAAAATGCCAATGCCAGGTCACACTTTCAGGCCAAATTAATCAGTCTGACTGGACTTCAGGCATTGGAATAAAAAAAGCCAGATAATTAATTAATACAGCTTTTGCAGTAGAAGATTTTAAAACTGGTGACTGAAGGGCCTTGGAGTAGGGGGTAGGACTTTAGAGATCTGGATGTTGATGTCAGTGGGGCAATTGGCTCGACTCCATGTTTCCACAATCACACCAGATGCTTCTACTGCTGCCATAGCTCTATGTGAACTCCACTGGAGGAAACCTGGTCTGTTTTCCTCTTCATTTTCAGTACAAACACACTGCTCTGAGGAACCGTTGGGAGACATTTGATTTAAGGCTGAAGATTAAGATGCAGGCCTGGTGTCCAACCATGGCTCCCCGGATCCCGGCGTGAATGAAGAGAGAGATTACTCTCAGGCAGCCTATGAGGACCAAGGCGATCCACAGTCCCAGAGTCTGCTTGGAAGTCATACAGATGGGAAATAGGAAACCTCATCACTCTGCTTCTTAGGGGAGGACAATAAAAGATGGGTGAGTAAAAGGAACTTCAGATGAAGCATGTTTAAGCTTGAAAGTAAGACCAGTTACTCAAAATCTTTATGACTGTACCAGTCCACTGTCTCAACTGCAAAAGAGAGAAACCAGCTTTAGAAGCTTAAGCAGAAGGGGAATCTATCAGAAGTCCAGGTCCCCTGGAGGACCTGAAAGCACTGTTAGGATGGCTGGAGAATCAGGCTTGGAAGAAGGGTGAGGAAAAAAGGGCACTCAGCCACTCACCGCATTTGGGTTATTCAGGACAGCTTGGGCCGGGGGAAGCTGCTGCTCCTGCTGCCCCTGAATGTCCCATGGCACCCCAGGCCTGCCCCTCAGCCCTGCCACCACCAGATACTGGCCTCTCCTACTGCCCAAGGGCTGCTGGGCCCTGGACAAAGGGAGCCACTACCGCCACCAGAGCTGATTCCAAGCTGCTCTTGTTCACATATCTCACTCCATCTTGGGCCAGACTTGGGCCATGCGCCCCCTCGGTAGCTGCTGAAGAGGCAGGAAAAGCACCCACCTGCCTTTTCAGCTTGCCTACTAGTGGGTGGAACCCTGATTCCTAGCAACATTCACCCAGCACCTAGTTCCTTTGACATGGGAGGGGGTTCAGATCATTGGTACCCACTGTACGCCTGTCTGGGGCTTCCCAGGTGACACTCTGGTAAAGAACCAATGCAGGAGACATAAGAGACACAAGTTCAATTCCTGGGTCAGGAAGATCCCCTGGAGGAAGGCTCGACAACTCACTCCAGTATTCTTGCCTGGAGAATCCCATGGGCAGAGGAACCTGGCGGGCTACAGTCCACGGGGATGCAAAGAGTCAGACACGACTGGGTGACTTAACATGCACACACATGCTCACCTCTTAGGTCTGCCATACTAGAATACCACAGACGGTGGCTTAAACAACAGATTTTTTTTCTCAAAGTTCTGGAGGCTTAAAGCCCAGGATGAAGGTGTGGATGGGCTTGGTTTCTCCTGAGGCCTCTCTTTCTCTCTGTGAACTCACTGTGCTGTCTCTGTGTGTATTCACATTTCCTCTTCTTGGCACCCCTCTGCTGGTCCAGTGGCTAAGACTCCACACTCTCAGTGCAGGGGGCCTGGGTTCGATCCCTGGTTAGGGAACTAGATCCCACATGACTCAACTAAGATAGAAGATTCCGCATGCCACAATTAATACCTGGTACATCCAAACAGAATTAAAATAAATAAATTTTAAAAAAGCATTAAAGAAAATCAAACAATTCTTCTCTTACAAGGACTTTGTTAGATAGGGTCCGTCCTAATGACCTCATTTTAATTTAATCACAGCGTTAATGGCTCAGTCTCCAAACACAATCATATTCTGAGGCACTGAGTATTAGGCTTAAACATGTGAATTTGGGGATGGACACATTTCGGCCAGCTGGAGAAGGAACTGGCAACTCACTTCAGTGTTCTTGCCTGCAAAATCCTGTGGATAGAGGATTCTGGCAGGCTGCAGTCCATGCTGTCACAAAAAGAGTCAGATATGACTAAATGACGAAGCAACAATAATTCAACCAGCACCCTCCCAAACCAAAAAATGTCTAACCTTTGCGAGTGAAAACAGAGACAACAAGTAGGAATGGGGTTGATACGGTGGCTCCCTGGTGACTCAGATATGGCTTCTCCAGTGGCTCGGACAATAAAGAATCCACCTGCAATGCAGGAGACCTGGGTTGCAAAGATCCCCTGGAGGAGGGTGTGGCAACCACCCCCAGTATTCTTGCCTGGAGAATCCCATGGACAGAGGAGCCTGGTGTGCTACAGTCCACGGGGTCCCACAGAGTTGGACATGACTGAGCAACTAAGCACAGCACAAGGTGATACGTGTTCAAAGGCAGGACTATGTGCTATGTGCATGTTAAGTCACTTCAGTCGTGTCCAAAATTTTGTAACCCCATGGATTGTAGCCCGCCAGGCTCCTCTGTCTGTGGGATTCTTCAGGCAAGAATACAGGAATGGATTGCCATGCCCTCCTCCAGGAAATCTTCCCTATCCAGGGATCAAACATGAGAATTTATATCACCTGCATTAACTGGCGTGTTCTTTACCACTAGTGCCACATGGGAAGCCCAACACTTTGAAAGACTTATTTGCTGCAGATGAGAGGGGGCAGGTCTATGTGCCTCAGAAGCCCCTGCTGAATCCAGAACAGAAAAGGGACCACGGGCCTCCTGCCTTAGGGCCTGGCAGGCTCAGAAAGCTCTCATTCGAGGCCACAATGACAAGAGCGGCAGGGACCCTCGCAAGTCTATTTTTGGCACGGGAGGGAAAACTTTATATTTGGGGTATTTACTTTAAAATTTTGCACAGTGATCTCTAAACAACTATCTGGATTTTCACTATTTCTTTTGGACAAGTTTCTTAAGCACCTCCTGGCTCAGTTTTCTCATCTGAAAACAGGGATAATAGTACCTGTCTCCCGAGGCAGTGTGAGGTGGGTTTTTTTTCCCCTTTCTAATTTATTTTGGATGTGCTGGGTCTTCACAGCAGCATACAGGCTTAGTGGCCCTACGGCATGTGGGATCTTAGTTCCCTGACCAGGCATTGAACCTGCATCCCCTTCACTGGAAGGTGGATGCTTAACTCCTGGACGATCAGAGAAGTCCCTGCGTGAGGACTGAGTGGGTTAATCCTGCAGACTCTGAGAACAGTATTGGACACATAGTAAATGCTGCACAGGGCTTCCCCAGTGACTCAGCCATAAAGAACCCGCCTGCAATGCAGGAGCCGCAGGAGACGTGGATTCGTTCCCTGGGTTGGGAAGATCCCCTGGAGGAGGGCAAGGCAACCCACTCCAGTATTCTTGCCTGAAGAATACCATGGCCAGAGGAACCTGGCGGGCTACAGTCCATGGAGTCACACTTAGCACTGAAGCGACTTAGCACACACACACACACACACACACACGCACAAATGCTACCTAGGTTCGTGGTTATTACTTTTATTTCAGGAGAGGTAAAAGAGGTCCCATGACTTCTTGGGTTTCTTTTATCCTTAGAAAGAGTTAACATTCAAGGACAGAATTAATTCCCTAGGACCCATCCACATACCTAAAATTTTGGCCAGAATTTTAAGTATTCACATATGTATTTTCAAACGGTATAAGCTTCTCTGGCTTTAGGACCAATGTTTGAAAGTGTTACAGTCTGGCCGGTGAATATATGTACATGTGAAAGTTGAGTTACTGGTTCAGTCAACTCTTAGCCTGCGAGAAGAAGAGGATAGAGTCTTGAAAGCAGGAGAGAGAAAGAGATCAAGAAAGAAAGATCAGAGCAGGAGCCAAAGGGAAAAGACACATGTTTTTGCTATATAGACAAACCAGAGACACAAATAATTACCAGTCTTTTGTTAGTAGGGAAGTTGCCCAGCAGCGCCTCCTACAAGGGTGAAGGAAACCTGAAGGGCAGACCACCAAGGTGGTCGAGGAGAGACCAGTCTGGCTTCCTGAAGCCTGACTGCCTGCTGAGAACACACTACAACCCGGTATGCTGTTCTCCAGCGCACAACAAGTGCTGGGCACCGTCCCGTCTGAGCTGCATAGAAGACGGGAAATGTTTTTCGTAGGGTTTGGTTTAGTTTGGTTTTCCTTGAGCTCTGGAACCTCAAGAGAATGGAAAAAGGCAAATCCAGAGTCAGGTGTATCCAGAACCAGAGGCCCTGGGAGGTGTGGAGGAGGCACCAGAGGCCGGGAGAGGGGGAGTCACCGGCTCTCATATAGATGGCCTGAATCTGGGGGTGCTTCCCTGTGAAAACAGACTGCCTTTTCAGAAATGAGTCAGATTCATGCCCATCAAATATAATTTCTAATTTTAGACAATTTCCTAGGAAATGATCGAGTTGAATTTTCAGTGCTAATCATCATCTCTGAAACTTTGAGGGTTGGTTTTCTTTTTCCCATTGTTTTCCTTAGAAATCTGCCTAGGTGTTCAGCTTGGGAAATGGATAAAATTTCCATCTTTGGAACCGAGCTGAATAGCTTTGGGACAGAGACGAGCCCCGTGTCACTTGATGCCACAATCCTGGTTCCACTGCAGGACCAGCTGTTACTTCCCTTTTGTTATATACTGACCTCGATGGCAGGTGAAGGAAGAAAGGAAAATACAATTTGAGGGAAAGTGACACTGCAGCCAGTTTCCCTCTGCCTGGAGTGTCCCTTTCCCTGCTTGATTTCTTCTCATCCTTTGGAGCTTGGTTTAAATATCACTTGCCCCGGGGACTTCCCAATTGCCTGTCTACCATAAATATATCCCCGTGACAAGTGATGGTGGGCCATGGTCTCCAGATAGGGTCAAGCATCATTCTAGATGTGTTCAGTGAGGGTGTTCTTGGAGGAGAGGCACATTTAGACCAGTGGACTATGACTAAAGCAGGTGAGCTTCCCTAATGCGGGTGGACCTCAACCAGTCAAAGGCTTGAATAGATACAAAGGCTGCCCTCCCAGGAGCAATGGAGAATTCTGCCAGCAGATGGCCTCCAGACTTCATTGGCATCATCAGCTCCCCCCAGTTCTAGAGTAGACTCAAACTACAGGTCTTTCCTGAGTCTTCAGCCTGCTCCTCCCCGATCCCCGACTGCATTAGATTCTGGACTCCCCAAGCCTTCACAGCTGGGTTAGCCAGTTCCTTCAAGTAAGTCTCTTTCTGTCCATGTGTCTGCTAAGTCGCTTCAGTCGTGTCTGACTCTTGTGAACCTATGGACTGTAGCCCGCCAGGCTCCTCTGTCCATGGGATTCTCCAGGCAAGAACACTGGAGTGGGTTGCCATGCTCGCCTCCAGGGGATCTTCCCAACACACAGGGACTGAACCTGTGTCTCTCCCATCACACTTGCATTGGAGAGTGGGTTCTTTACCACTAGTGCCCCCGGAAACCCCTTCTGTGTGTATGCATACATCCTATTGGCTATTTTCCCGGAGAACCCTGACCAATACTCCCTCTATGCACACACACCCTTACTCTTTTCCTCATCTTTGTTCACGTCCTTCAGAANGGGATAGCTCTTCTAGGCCCTCCTTCGCCCGCACAGCCACAGCTCCTTGGACGTTGGGTTGTTCCTCCCAGCAGCTGCCCCTGGCCTCAGATGCGGGGTGACTCCTCTCGGCCGCCTGAGCCTTAGTGCGCAGCTCTACAGTTTTTAAGATGATAGTAATTAGCATTGTTATGACAACAGCCAACATCCATTCAGTGTTAATAATGTGTTTTACATATGATTATTTCTCTAAGCCTCACGAAACTCAATGAGGTAGACATCACTTTTCTATAAGGAAATTTAAACAGAGAGAGACAACAAAAATCCCCAAGGTTATATAGCTAACGGATGGAATTGTCAGATCTTGAACCCAGGCATTTTCCCTCAAGGACTCGGGTTGCCGATCTGACTGGATTTCCCCACGTACCCTCCTCCACCACACCCCCCACACGACCCCGATGTTTTCTTTGTGACAACAGATATAATGGCAAATATAACTGCAACCAATGGATGGCATCACTGACTTGATGGACAGGAGTTTGAGCAAGCTCGGGGAGTTGGTGATGGACAGGGAAGCCTGGGGTGCTGCAGTCCATGGGATTGCAAAGAGTTGGACATGACTGAGTGATGGAACTGAACTGATAATTACAACCAGGAAACAGGTCACTACTTGTTTCTACTGCCCAACTCAAATTTAGATAAGGAGGCCCAAGGCAAATTAAACTATATTCTGACTGTTGCGGATGTTATCTACTCCTTCCTTCTTTTGTTCATTATTTCATTTCTTCCATTTATCCTTCCAAATAATCGACTTGAAACAAGATGGCGACCTCGCAAACATGGGGCCATGGGGGATTGCGTCACACAGCGAGCACAAGGTCAGCTTTGGCATCTGCGCACTGACAAACTAGTCCTGATCTGGGTGATTTACCAGTGGCGGATGCAGGTGAACACATCCTCAAAGGTCACTGATGATGATTTTTCTTCACTTCTTTGGAAATTTCTAGGAAAAGTTGGTTCTCTTTCTGTCATCCCAGTAAAACCATGCAGCGTAGATTGGGACTTGAACCCATGGTCCTTTCATTGAGATCACACACCTGGTCTTAGGACTTAATGAAGCTCAGGTTCTTCATGTCTCATCACAGAAAGAATTCAGTGAGAGACAAAGTGGTAGGTAAGAAGTGGATTTATTTAAAAAGAAGCACACTCCACAGACAGAGTGTGGGCTATCTCAGAAGATGAGAGGCCCTGAAATATGGCATGATTAGTTTTTATGAGGTGGGTAATTTCATAGGCTAATGAGTAGGAGGATTATTCCAACTATTTCGGGGAAGGGGTGTGGATTTCCCAGAATTAGGCCACCACCTACTTTTTTGGCATTTTATGATCAGCCTTGGGAAGATCTCCTGGAAATGGGAATTGCAACCCACTCCGGTATTCTTGCCTAGAGAATGCTATGGACAGAAGAGCCTGGGAGGCTACTATCCAGGGGGTTGCAAAGAATTGGACACCACTGAGCAACTAACGTTTTCGTTTTCAGAACTGTCGTGATGTTTATGAGTGTATTATTTAGTATTTGCTGCTGCTGCTGCTGCCTAGTCACTTCAGTCGTGTCGGNATTCTTGCCTAGAGAATGCTATGGACAGAAGAGCCTGGGAGGCTACTATCCAGGGGGTTGCAAAGAATTGGACACCACTGAGCAACTAACGTTTTCGTTTTCAGAACTGTCGTGATGTTTATGAGTGTATTATTTAGTATTTGCTGCTGCTGCTGCTGCCTAGTCACTTCAGTCTTGTCCGACTCTGTGCAACCCCATAGACAGCAGCCCACCAGGCTCCCCTGTCCCTGGGATCCTCCAGGCAAGAACACTGGAGTGGGTTGCCAATTCCTTCTCCAATGCACGAAAGTCAAAAGTGAAAGAGAAGTCGCTCAGTCGTGTCCAACTCTTCGTGATCCCATGGACTGCAGCCTCCCAGGCTCCTCTGTCCATGGGATTTTCCAGGCAAGAGTACTGGAGTGGGGTGCCATTGCCTTCTCCAAGTTGACACACATAACTTAGTAAATACGTGTTGCATGAGTGGGTAAAAATGAATGAATGATTCTACTGGGACAAAATTGATTCCATAACAAGGCATCTTAGGGCAGATAATCCTCCTCCCAATGGCTTATAAAGACTAAATTCTTTGGCCAATGTATTTTTAAGCTATATCTCCCAGATCCAATTTAAACCAGGATCTTTGCAAGTTAATCAAATGAGCCTTAAATTAGAAAATATATGTACATTCAGCTAACACTGTTCCTGGAGCAGAATAATCTCTAATAAATTAAGTTTCTAACCCCCGCTTTCCGAGAAGCACGGGATTTTATTATCCTGAAGGAGGGTGGAGGGCCTCGTTAATTTGAGTCCTTCTCGTGACAAGGACAGATTTATGCGGGGCCATGGCATCAGATGGCTCCTGGCGCTTACACCAGAGACAGCTCTTCCAGACTTGCCAACCTGACAAGCTGACGACAAGAATGAAGACATGCTAGCATGATGACATGATGGAAAGGCAGAACCATAGTCATAATGTGTGGAAATTCTGGGTTCCTGCAGCAAAGAGATTTTTTTTTTCCTTCCTCTTCTCCTCCTTAGTTTTGTTTTGTTTTGTTTTTCAAAAAATGCTTTATTATTTATTCATTTGGCTGCTCCAGGTCTAGCTGTAGCTTGTAGGGTCTAGTTCCCTGCCCAGGGATCGAACCTGGGCCCCCTGTAGTGGGAACTCGAAGTCTTAGCCACTGGACCACCAGGTAAGTCCCTGCAACAGACCTTCTTGCTCCACTGGGGGAATAATTTTTACTGTTAACGACCTGGTCCTTGCCCCCAGTGCCCTCTGGCATTTTGTGTCAACGCATGGCAGCAACATAGAGGACCCAGAGGAAAGAGACAGTAGTTGTGTTTACCACCGTGCACTGACAACAGTGAGTGCTGCTTGACACAGGCTCCCACCGTGGGACCCCCAGGTCCTGGGACTGACCTCTCCAGAAGGCAGTGAAGTCACCCAACAATAACTCTCTTAGTGGAAGGAGATGTGTGTCTCTTAAAGGAGAGCTTAGGTAGCTCACTTGTTCTAATTCATTCTTCTCTTTTCTTACCCTTTTGCACTGAAATCACATGAGATGTCATAGACTATCTCTATGAAGTTGCCCTCCATTTATGGTCACCATGTCGATAAAATATAAAACCATACCCTGGAACCCCTGAAACCAGTACCGTACCTTGATGAAGCATTGAAATTCTTCTAGAGCTTCCCTGGTGGCTCAGATGGTAAAGAATCTGCCTGCAATACAGGAGACCTTGGTTCAATCAATCCCTGGGTTGGGAAGATCCCCTGGAGAAGGGAATGGCTACCTACTCCAGTACTTTTGCCTGAAAAATCCCATGGACAGAGGAGCCTGGTGGGGCTACAGTCCACGGAGTTACAAAGAGTCAGACAAGACTGAGCAACTAACACTTTTGAACAGGAAAAAAGAAATGTCAAATTAGTAAGACATCTCTCTCTTATCTGTATACATTATCTCACTTCATCGTCTCAGGCAGAGGGTATTACTATTTTATAGGTGAAAACAATGGACTGCATAAACTGAGAAAAAAGGCATGATTTTGCTATATTAGTTTTTTAGTGCTCCATAAAAAATGGCCACAAACTTAGTGGTTGAAGACAACAGAAATGCATCCTCTGAACTGAGAGAGTAGCACTGACTTATATGCAGCTGTTGTTGTTCAGTTGCCAAACTGTGTCTAACTCTTCGGGACCACACAGACTGCAGCCCGCCAGGCCTCCCTGTCCCTCACCATCTCCTGGAGTTTGCCCAAGTTCATGTCCATTGAGTTGGTGATGCCATCCGACCATCTCATCCTCTGTCGTCCCCTTCTCCTCCTGCTTTCAATCTTTCCCAGCATCAGGGTGTTTTCCATTGAGTTGGCTGTTCGCATCAGGTGGCCAAAGTATTGCAGCTTCAGCACCAGGCTGCTGCCGTGTATGAAACAGATAGCTGGTGGGAAGCTGCTGAATAGCACAGGGAGCTCAGCTCAGTCCTCCGCGATGACCTAGATGGACGGGATGGGGGAGACGGGAGGAGGCTCAAGAGGGAGGGAGCATATGTATTCTTAGCGGCTGATTCATGTTGTACAGCAGAAACCGACAAAATGTTGTAAAGCAATTATCTTCCCATTAAAAAAGAAAGAAAAATGTATCTCCACCCAGATTTTAGGACTTCCGGAAGTCCTAAATCAAGGCATCGGTATGTTCTTTCTTGCAGCATCCAGGAAAGAACACTTCCTTGCCTCCCCCCCAGCTTCCAGTGACAAGAGCGTCCTAAGCATTGCTTGGCTTGTAGGTGCATCGCTCCAGCCTCTACCTCCCTCTCCACAAGGCCTTCCCTTCCATGTGTCTCTGCTTCTGATCTATTAAGTCTCCCTCGCCTTTCTCTCGGGACCCCAGACATTGCATTTGCATCCCTCTTTGAGTCGGGATGATCTCACCTCTAGATCCTTAATTTACTGACATCTGCATGTGCTCAACTGCTCAGTTGTGTCTGACTCTTTGTGACCCCATAGACTGTAGCCCACCAGGCTCCTCCGTCCATGGGAGGCTCCAGGCAAGAATACTGGAGTGGGCTGCCATTTCATTTTCCAGAGGATCTTACCGACCCAAAGATCGAATCTGCGTCTCCTGTGTCTCTCCTGCTTTGGCAGGTGGACTGTTTACCACCGAACAAGCAGGGGAAAGACCTCATTTTTGAATAAGCTCACAGTCACAGATATCAGGGGTTAGGACTTGGACATATCTTTTCATGGAGGACACGAGTCAACCCATTATAGTCATAAAGAAGTGGCAAAGCAAGACTCAAAACCAAGTCTATATAAATTTAGCAATTCTGAGTCACATAGGCTTCTTCAGTAATTCAAGAGGAACTTGCATAAAGCACTGTGGACTTACAGCTACACTTGAAGACAAGTTCTTTTTCTGGATTGTCTTCCTTTCCTAGGAAAAACGTTTTCCTTTCTGCTTTTCCCATTGCTTCAGTTCGGTTCGGTTCAGTCGCTCAGTTGTGTCTGACTCTTTTTGATCCCATGAATCGCGGCACGCCAAGCCTTCCTGTCCATCACCAACTCCCAGAGTTCACTCAAACTCATGTCCATCGAGTCAGTGATGCCATCCAGCCATCTCATCCTCTGTTGTCTCCTTCTCCTTCTGCCCCTAATCCCTCCCAGCATCAGAGTCTTTTCCAATGAATCAGCTCTTTGCATGAGGTGGCCAAAGTATTGGAGTTTCAGCTTCAGCATCATTCCTTCCAAAGAACACCCGGAACTGATCTCCTTGAAAATGGACTGGTTGGATCTCCTTGCAGTCCAAGGGACTCTTAAGAGTCTTCTCCAACACCACAATTCAAAAGCATCAATTCTTCGGTGCTCAGCTTTCTTCACAGTCCGACTCTCACATCCATACATGACTATTGGAAAAACCATAGCCTTGACTAGATGGACATTTGTTGGCAAAGTCCCATTGCTTAGCTGGATTCAAATGGAATATAATATGAGTCAAGTCCTTCTGAGAATTTCTTGGGAAGTATGTGGGGGATTATTCTAATATTAAGTGTGTTTGGCAGAATCTCTCTTCCTATGAGGTGCTGAAATTGTTCTGAGAAAGAATCCAGGTTCACACAACACAGGCCCTGGCAAACACTGAACCAGGAGGGAAAAGACCTTATTTCCAAATAAAGTCTTACTAAATTTGTAAAGATGCTCCTGACGTGGGAAGGAGTGCTTTAGAACTATCTGTTGTGTCTGAATTTCTTTAACACAAAAATTCACTTGGAAGCTCTGCAATAAAGCAGGGGTCCCCAAACTCTGGGATCTGACGCCTGATGACCTGAGGTGGAGCTGATGTAATAATAATAGAAATAAAATGCACAATAAACGTAACACATTTGAATCATCCCCAAACCACCCCCCTCCACCTGCGGAAAATTTGTTTTCCGCGAAACATATCCCTGGAGCCAAAAATATTGGGGAGTGTGCAGTAAAGGATTATTTCAGCAATTCTAGATTGTCCAAACCCTGCACGTTTCAGAGACATTTCACTTCCAAGGTGGCGCTAAAGAACCAGACTGCCAATGCAGGAGAATTAAGAGATATAGGCTCGATCCCCGTGTTGGGAAGGTCCTCTGGAGGAGGGCATGGCGACCCACTCCTGTATTCTTGCCTGGAGAATCTCATGGACAGAGGAGCCTGGCAGGCTACAGTCTGTAGGGTCACAGAGAGTCGGGCGTAACTGAGGAGACAGCACGCATGCAGCACACACTACCTCAGTCTTCAGCCATGCCAGACAGTTTATGCAAACAGCTTGACTGAGGGACCCTTGGGCCACATGGCATTAGCTTGGTCGCTGCAGTTAGGTCAGCCACACAGGCAGTCAGCCATGCTTCTGTGACAGAACCCCAATAACAACCCTGGACCCCAAAACTCAGGTGAGCTGCCCTTCTTGGCGATACTTTGTGTGCACTGCCACACTTTGATGCCTAGAGAATTCAATGTCCACGTGACCCCACTGGGAGTGGACGATTGGAAGCTTATGCCTGGTCTCTCCAAGAATTCATCCTATGACCCTTTCTCTGTTGTCAATTTTAGTCTAGATCCTTTCACTGTAACAGGTCCCAACCATGATTATAACAGCTTTGCTGATTTCTGTAAGCCCTTCTAGTAACTCACTGGACCTGAAGCTGGGCCCTAGGGGTCTAAAGAGGACCCCTGAACACAGGAACTATTGTCTAATAAAAGTCTGTAATTTTTTAAACAATGTATTGTTTCCTTTAACATTTCAGTTCCGTCAAAGTCCTGCTAAATTACACCGGAAACGCCATTACAGTGAGAATTGCTCCTTTCTCTGTTCATCTACTTTCTTTGCATCTCCTTGTCCCCACAGTACACATACAGAGCTTTGAATGTACTATGTGTTCAATGAGGAGTGATTGGAAATGACGTGAAATCTGAGCCCAGGCTGAAGAAAACTCTCCTATCACTAGAGCTGACTTGCAGGCCATAGGTGAGCATTGTTGTCAGTACTGGGCTTCCCAGGTGGTTCAGTGGTAAAGAACACCCCTGCGAATGAAGGAGAGGCAGGAGATATGGGTTCAATCCCTGGGTTGGGAAAGATCCCCTGGAGGAGGGAAAAGCAATCTTCTCTGCTGTTCTTGCCTGGAGAAGGCAATTCTGGGAATAAGCAACTTCTTAAATCGCAGCCTTGAAACAGATGCTGTGATTCTTCAAGAAAAGCAGCAACGTCTTCAATGGATTTTTGTTTTACAACTAGAATTTTAGTGGACTCTTTGAGGTTGGTCAAAAGTCTTAGAATAAATAAAACTGGTTGACTGAGGCAAATATTAAGTCTCTCCAGCCATCTAGAGCTAGCAGACTTCTTAGGGGTCTCTGTTCTTTTCTGCTTTGAAAGAGAACAAAATTTTTTTAGCACATAATGCCAAGCGGCAAACTGCAATTGGGCAGTGGTCACTAAAATAGAAGGTTAAAAACATTTTACATCGCGTGGAAGCTGTACTCTGCCATCCAGAAATACTCAGCATTGCTTCTTTGTTCATCTGTTTGTTTTTTTCTCATAACAATATCTTCACTAGCAAAATTGTTGTGGGTAAAAAATTAAAGCAAAACAAAAGGGGTCGATTACTGATTTTTGACAAGGACACCAAGACAATTACAAGGGGAAAGAATAGTTTTTTCAACAAATGGTGCTGGAGACAAATGGAAAGCCACATGCAAAGGAGTGGAGCTGGACCTTCACTCCTTCACTAACAAAAACTAACTCAAAGGATCAATGTAAGACTAATGCAACACTGAAGAGTATAAAACTCTTAGAGGAAAATATAGTGGTTAACCTTTCTGACCCTGGATTGGGCAATGGTTAGATCTGACACCAAAAGCACAAGTGACGTTAGGAAAAATTGACTTAGAAAAATAACAGCACCAAAATTAAAATTTTGTGCACCAAAGAACACCATGAAAGAAGCAAAAAGACGACTTACAGAATGGGAGAAAATATTTGCAAGTCATCCATCTGATAAGGGACTTGAATACATACCACATAAAGAACTCATAACTCATTAATAAGAAGACAAGCCCATCTTAAAATAGGAAAGGGACCTGAATAGACATTTCTGCAAAGAAGATATGCAAATAACGAACAAACACATGCAAGCATGCTCAACATCATTGGCCATCAGAGAACTGCAAATCAAAACCAGAATGAGATGCCAGTGCACACCCACTAGGATGACCAGAATCAAAAAGTCAGGCAATGATAAGTGCTGGCAAGTATATGAAGAAATTAGGATCCTCATGCACTATTGGGAACACAGAATGGTGTAGCTACTTTGGAAAATAGTCTGATAACTCTTCAAATGTTTAAAAATAGAGTTCTATGCCATAAGATTTAGCAACTCCATCTCTAGACATAAACTCAAGGCAAATAAAAACATACTTTAGTCCCTTTGGGCTTTTACAACACAATGCCATAGCTTGGGTGACCTAAACAGCAAACAAATCTATTTCTCACAGTTCTGGAGGCTGGAAGTCTGAGGTCAGGGCACCAGCGTGGTGTGGTTCGGGCAAAAGTTCCTTTCCTGATTTATAGATGGTATCTTCTTACTGTGATCTCACATAGCAGAGAGAGTGAGAGCACACGCTACAGTCTCTTCTTCTTATAAGGGCACTAATTCCTTTAATGAGGCCCCATCCTATGGCATAATTACCTCCCAAAGGCTCCACGTTCTAATACTATCACGTTGGGAGTTAGAACTTCAACCATTGAATTTTGGGGGTACACCAACATTCAGGCCATAGCCACACACATCCACGCAAAAATTTGTCTGCAAATGTTCATGGTAGCATGATTCTTAAAGGTCCCAAAGGAAGAACAACCCAAACTTACTATCTGATGAATCAATCAATAAAATGTGATCTGTCCATATAATGGAATATTACTTGGAAATAAAAAGAAGTTCTAATACATGTTGGTGGCTCAGCCAGTAAAGAATCTGTCTGCAATGCAAGAGACTCAGGACATGCAGGTTTAATCTCTGGGCAGGGAAGATTCCCTGGCAAAGGAAATGACAACCCACTCCAGTATTCTTGCCTGAAAAACCCCGTGGACAGAGGAGCCTGGCAGGCTACCATCCAATGGGCCACAAAGAGTCAGACATGACTGAGAAACTGAGCACTAATACATGTTAATGTACTAATACTAACTCATGCAATATGGATGAACTTCAATAGCATCCCGAGTGAAAGAAAACAAAGGACCACATGTCATAGGATTCCACTTGCATGAAATGCCCAGAATAGACAAATCTATAGAAGTAGAAAATAGACTAGAGGTGATTGCCTGAGACCGGAGGAAATGGGGCAAGGGTGCATGTGAAGTTTATTTTTTGGGTAATAAAAAAATTTTGAAATTGACTTTTATCATGATGGATGCATAATTTTGTGAATATACTAAGAGTCATTAAGTCATGCACGCTAGATGGGTGAATGGTCAAAATGTGACCTCTCAAAAATATTTTTAAATTGTCTTTTAAAAAAATATGAAGGTTGAGAACAATTTCAGAAACTGATGACATGCAATAAATAAATAAATCATGTAGATTAATCCCCCCCCCCCGTATTTCCCAGCCCAGGAGAAAGGAAACGGCTTTGCTGTCCAGATCACTGGTGCCAAACAATTCTTACTGTAAGTCTGCCAAGATCACACAGCCAGTAATGGGGAGGCCAGGCCCCCTTGGGGAGGGACCTTTTTGTTGGTTTGTTTAGTTGCTAAGTCATGTCCAACTCTTTTCAACCTTATGGACTACAGTCTGCCAGGCTTCTCTGTCTATGGAATTTCCCAGGCAAAAATACTTGCTGGAGTCCAGTGCTAGCATCCAGGGATTTAACCTGAAGGGGTGAGTAGTGTTGGCGAGAAACTGAGGCAGACTCTCAGTTTTCTTGGACTGCCTATTTATTTCAAGCTAAGATTCTCTTTTATACTTTTACAAAAGCATTAGGTCACAGGTTTGACATTTTCAGTTCCCCCTGACCCAGATTTGTTGTCTCCAGAAATCAATGTTGCCCCTCAAAAGGAGTTCCTGCATCAGCAATTCTCTTATCTACTTCTCAAGTGTCCTTGTGAATACATAATAACTCATGCTAATGTCTGGGCTGCATACCACATTCCTCAGTTTATTTCTTATCTTTCTAACTCCTGTTTGTCTCTAGCATGCTAAGCTCACTATTTCTTAAAAAAGGCTTCTAGCTATTAATATCTCTAAAGTTCCTAATCTCTATAAGCTATAGAAGAATATGGCTAACATTACAACATCCCTTAAATCTTTAGCTTCTAACTATTTTAAATATTCCTAAGCCCTAAATTCCCAAGAAGGCAATGGCACCCCACTCCAGTACTCTTGCCTGGAAAATCCCATGGACAGAGGAGCCTGGTAGGCTGCAATCCATGGGGTCACTCAGAGTCAGACTTTAACTTTTCACTTTCATGCATTGGAGAAGGAAATGGCAGTCCACTCCAGTGTTCTTGCCTGGAGAATCCCAGGGACAGGGGAGCCTGGTGGGCTGCCATCTATGGGGTCACAGAGTCAGACATGACTGAAGCGACTTAGCAGCATCAGCAAGCCCTAAATTCAGCAAACTTCTTTGCCATAAACACTTTCCTCACAAATACGCTACAGATAGCAATCCCTCCCATGGCCTCAAGCTGTGGCCTACGTGTTCACCCTGGAACACTCTTTTGTAAAAGTCCTTGAACAAATGTCAATGATTAACTTTATGAATTATTTTCTGAGCACAGCTGCAGAAGATTTTGTGCCTTCTCATGCTCCTCTCAAGAACGATAAGCACCTTAATATTCTTTTCAGTCGACTCAGCCGAGGAAAGGAAAAATCAAGTCAGAATCACAAAGCCTAACTTCTTCATCCCAGGTCCATGACTGCGGGACAAAGAGAGGGAGTTTGGCCATGCCTCCATTTTGTCAGCAATGCCTAATGCGGCTCCTGACAAATACTAGAGGGGGTTACCATTTCCTTCTCTAGGGAATCTTTCTGACCCAGGGAATAAATCCAAGTCTCCTGCATTGCACCTTGCTACACTGCTAAAAATTATACTGTTCCTCTTTATCCCAGCTGTCTCCAAAGGGTTCTTTGGCCTTTTACTGAATGACTGTGAACTGGGGAAAAGGAAATAACCAGACATTCAGCAGTCATTGGATACTCAGTCTCAGTTCAGTTCAGTCGCTCAGTTGTGTCCAACTCTTTGCGACCCCATGAATCGCAGCACGCCAGGCCTCCCTGTCCATCACCAACTCCTAGAGTCCACCCAGACTCGTTTGCATTGAGTCCCTGATGCCATCCAGCCATCTCATCCTCTGCCGTCCCCTTCTCCTCCTGCCCTCAATCTCTCCCAGCATGAGGGTCTTTTCCAATGAGTCAACTCTTTGCATAACGTGGCCAAAGTATTGGAGTTTCAGCCTCAGCATCAGTCCTTCCAATGAGCACCCAGGGCTGGTGGACATTAGCTCTCAGTTAACACAAATCCCAGAAGACTCAGCACTTCACTGTGGCTCACCAGTTAGAGTGGGGGCTTATGGAGCTCAGGTGATCAATGACATTTTAGCTCAGGTCTGTCTCACAGTGGGTCCCTGAACTCATCCTGTGGTTATCTCATTTTGAGGAAGCATAATTGCAATAGATGTACACAGCAGCTGAGAGAATCCCCATGGGAATGGGAGCCCACACTGAAATCTAGATTTGTTTGACTCCAGAATCTGTGTTCTCTCCACTCTGCCAGATATCTGGAGGGCAAGACAGCAAATTATTAACAAGAGGCTCCAGCAGTCCTGAAATTTATGCCTACTTTCTGCATAATGGAGTTATGGCCGGTGATCTGGTTTGTCAACACAGAGCAGACTGAAGCAGCAAATTAGAAGGGATACAAATTAGACAGAAATGTTCTGCTGACAGCCATGAGGGATGACAGCCCTCAGTGGGAGACAGGAGCTGCGGAAAGGCGGGAAGAGCTCCTCTTGCAAAGGGCAAAGCAGTCGCTGGGTGTGAGGTAGAATGCAGCTCCTCCCCTCTCCACCCTGACATACCCCAAGAGCATCTCATAGCAGCCTTTCTCAAACTTGAGTGAACTTCACAATCACCTAGGGGAGTTCTTGTTGTTGTTCAGTGGCTCAATTGCGTCTGACTTTTTGTGACCCCATGGACCACAGTATGCTAGGCTTCCCTGTCCTTCACTGTCTCCCAGAGTTTGCTCAAATTCATGTCCATTGAGTTGGTGATGCCATCCAACCATCTCACCTTCTGTCATCCCCATCTCCTCCTGCTTTCAATTGTTCCCAGCATCAGGGTCTTTTCCAATGAGCTGTTTCTTCACATCAAGTGGCCAAAGTGTTGGAGTTTCAGCTTCAGCATCAGTCCTTCTAATGAATATTCAGGACTGATTTCCTTTAGGATTGACTGGTTGGATCTCCTTACAGTCCAAGGGACTCTCAAGAGTCTTCTCTAGCACCACAGTTCAAAAGGCGAGGACGGTCAAAAAAAGTTTCCTGGACCCCACACCTAGGATTTCAGATTCAGCGGGTCTCAGGGAGCTGAGAATGGGCCTTCCTAATGCGTTCTGGGGTTGTTGAGGCTGCTGGTCCCAGGACAGACTTTCGGAACTGCCAGCCTAAGTGTTCGTTAGAAGGACTGATGCTGAAGCTGAAACTCCAGTACTTTGGCCACCTGATGCAGAGTTGACTCATTAGAAAAGACCTTGATTCTGGGAAAGATTGAAGACAGGAGGAGAAGGGGGTAACAGAGGATGAGATAGTTGGATGGCATTATTGACTACTGACACGAGTTTGAGCAAACTCTGGGAGATAGTGAAGGATAGGGAAGCCTGGAATGCTGCAGTCCACAGGGACACAAAGAGTCAGAAATGACTTAGTGACTGAACAACAGCAACAACCTAGAGACTAGCCCAGTGCATTACCTGGTGTTCCCAATAGTTGCACCTTTTAAAGAAAAATGTGACTATGCCAGGTTTCTGTGTTATAAAGCAGAGGTGTACAAAGCTTGTAAAATAATTTTGGTCAAAGCTAGTTAAAATAAAAATTGGGGACATTTAAAGAGGTAAGGTTTGGAAATTGGGAAGATTCACTCCTCAGGAGCCCTGCACATGGATCCCCTGAGGAGGGCAAAAGACTTCCCTCATCCCTTTAGCCATCCTCTCCCCACCCCCAACCCCATCCTGCCATCCCTGGTCCCTGCTCCCCAACCTTGCTCTACTTCATCTCAAAGCATTTCTCACAACTGGATGCTGCATTGTGCATTTATTTGTTTACATGTTCATGGTCTTTCTCCCACAGAAAGCAAGACCCATGAAGCCAGTCTCATTTTATTCTGTTCACCAAGGGTCCCTAGAATCAAGAACAGGCCTGGAACTTTGCAGGGTCTTGTTGTTCAGTCACTCAGTCTTGTCTGACTCTTTGTGACCCCATGGACTGTAGCACGCCAGGCTTCCCTATCCTTCACCATCTCCTGGAGTTTGCTCAAACTCATGTCCGTTAAGTCGATGATGCCATCCAACATCGCATCCTCTGTTGCCTCCTTCTCCTCCTGCTCTCAATCTTTCCCAGCATCAGGGTCTTTTCCAATTAGTCAGTTCTTCACATCAAGTGGCCAAAGTGTTGGAGCTTCAGCTTCAGCATCAGTCCTTCCAATGAATAGTCAGGTTTGATTTCCTTTAGGATTGACAGGTTTGATCTCCTTGCAGACAAAAATAACTCTCAAGAGTCTTCTCCAACACCACAATTTGAAAGCATTAATTCTTTGGCACTCAGCCTTCTTTATGATCCAACTCTCACATCCATACATGACTACTGGAAAAACCATAACTGACTAGATGGACCTTTGTTGCCAAAGTGATATCTCTGTTTTTTAATATGCCGTCTAGGTTTGTCATAGCTTTTCTTCCAAGGAGCAAGTGTCTTTTAATCTCATGGCTGCATTCATCATCCACAGTGATTTTGGAGCCCAAGAAAATAAAGTCTGTCACTGTTTCCAGTTTTTCCCCGTCTATTTGTCATGAAGTGATGGGACCAGGTGCCATGACCTTAGTTTTTTGAATATTGAGTTTTAAGCCAGGTTTTTCACTCTCTTCTTTCACCTTCATCAAGAGGCTCTTCACTTTCTGCCATGAGGCAAGGTCTTAGTAAATAGTTATTTACTGAGCAAATGAATGAGAAAAACAATGTTTTGTGAAAATTTTGGCTAAAGGCAGGGTGTGTGTGTGTGTATAATGTTCATGGTGTGTGTGTTGGTGGTGCCTTGTGTGTTAGTGTGTATAGTGTGTAATATGTGTAGTGTGTGTGCATAGTGTATGTTGTGTGTGTGTGTGTGTGTGTAGTGTGTGTGTAGTATGTGCAAAATATGTTTATGGTGTGCAGGATGTGTGTCTATGTGTGTGTCTGCATGTTTTGAGAGGATCAGGGAGCAGGAAGAGGTATAATTGTTGGGTGGCTATAAGTCAAGGAAAAGGACCCTCCTCTCTGCTCCTCCTTTGAGAAAATGGCATTTGAGGAGCACAGGAAAGGAGTGGAGGGAAACCATGGATTGGGAAGAAGCTGTTTCCTTCTCCATCTGTTCGCTGAGAGCAAAGCCCAGCTCAGGAAGGGCAGGAACCCCTCACAGGTTTCACCTGGTGCTCCTCCTCCTCCCCAGGCCTGTAGTCAGGGATCTAATGCCTTTGCAAACTTTATCCATCACCCAGTTTATCCAACCCCGTGTCCAGCATCTGTTGGGGAAGAGAGGAGGTGTCTGAGACTGACCGTCTGCTTAGTGACTTCTCAGGGCAGCTGAGAAAAAAGCCAAGTGTCCGGTGGTGGAAAAATACAAAAGGAGAGAAATACCCCGCACCACTCCTCCTCTCCCCTTGTCTTCCAAACAACACCCTGTTTTCCCTCGCGGTTACTCTCCAGAGGATCCCACACATACCTTCGACACAGAAAGTCAGGGATCGGCCTTCTCTGACACAGAAGCAATCACAACGGCCCAGGAAACAGAGGTCACTCCCCCAAGTCAGCCGCAGATCCAGGACCAGAATTCAGCTCTGTCCATCAAGAGAGCTTTCTGCTACCCACCCTGTCACTGCAGACTTGGAGTGCCTGTGGAGAGAAACTGCCCCGTTCATCTGATGGGCACCATAGCTGGTACAAAATAGATCTCAAGAAGTAGCTAGGACCAAATAGGAGAAAACTTACTACTTTTTCCTCCATACGCCCTGCAAGAGGCAGTGTGATTATGGATGACATAAGAAACATGTCTAGTGTGGTTAAAGAGAGAAAGGGACATGAGAGAGAAATTACAGGGCATCCAGATATGGCATAGCTAAGGAAAATCAATAGGACGGGGTCAGCCTTTCTAGGCTCTCCTCATACATTGTGTCTGGAAGCTCAATTTTGGGACCATCTCAAGCTAACAAAACTCACAAGAGACCAGAGGGCAGGTAATTCGTATTTAGTGTGCAGGAAGGACAAGGTATCTGGATTAGTTCATCAACCATTCTCTCCCTGTGGGAAGATTTAACTGGGAACCATATCCCCTAACTGTGTGTCCCAGTCCAACCCCTAGCACAGTGACTAATCACTTTAAATTATTCTTCTTGTTAAGTAAGCTCCAAGAGGGCAGGCATCTTTGCCTTTCTTTCTTATCAGTGTATCCCAAGCACCTAAAAGAATGTCCATCACAAAGCACATGCTCAATGAAGAGCTCTTTAATCAACACAAAATTAGGACAAGGAAAATTGCACTATTGGCAGCAACGGGCTTATGTGAACAGATACAGCCATGTCTGCTAAGAAAATACAGCTGCTAAGCAAACCCAATGGGTGTGCGTCCATGGGCATTTTCATTGAGGGTGTTGAAGACACTAATAAACCCTAGCTCCCTGACCTCCCTTTACTCTGCAGATCTGCCTTTGGGGTGTAAGATTCTTTCTTTGGACAAAGTATAAGCCAGTTCTCTCTTTCTTGATTAACCCCACCTTCCAAGCACCTAGTGACTACATTTTGGCACCTGGCTACCTTGCTTGAAAGTGGGTGAGGCTTGCTAGAATCTCCCCAACTGCTCATTTGTATCTCTTGGTGGGGAGTCAGTCCTTTTCAACAGGTTGATTCATCCTTGTTTCCTCCACAAAGGGCAACTGAGTTTCCAAGTTCAAAACTCCCAGTGATCTAGCCATTGTCTGTAGCAAGTATTCAGAGGGAATCATGGGACAAGCCAGGAAATAAAAAAACCCTCCAATCAAGAGATTCTCCTGAGCAACTAGCTGTCAGCTCTGCCATTCATTGTCAAGTATAATTAACCTGCTCATAAAATCTTACAGTGTAACAACACTCTTATATATGATATCACTCTCATTTTTATTATTCAAGTATCACTGATACACACACACACACACACACACACACACATCAATATCACTCTCATTTTTATTATTCAAGTATCACTGATACACACACACACACACACACACACACACACACATCAATATCAGTGTATATCATATGTATAAGATGTTATGGAAAAACTCAAATGAACATTTTGGCTAACCCAATGTGTATGGATAACTGAATCACTTTGCTGTACACTTGAAACTAACACAACATTGCAAATCAATTATAATTTTTTTAATTTTAAGGAAAAAAATACAGTTGACTTACAATATTAGTTTTATGTGTAGGACATAGTAACTCTTTATTTTTATAGAGTGTACTCCATACAACGTTATAAAACATTGGCTAGGGATTCCCCAGTGGCTCATTGGTAAAAACCCACCTGCCAATGTAGGAGACAAGGGTTCGATCTCTGATCTGGGAAGATCCACATGCTGCAAAGTAACTAAGCTTGTGGGCCAGAACTACTGAGCCTGTGCTCTAGAGGCCCACATGCCACAATACTGAGACCCCAGGTGCCCTAGAGATGCCACCACAATGAGAAGCTCATGCACCCCAACTAGATAGCAGCCCATGCTCACCGAAACTGGAGAAAAGCCTACGGAGCAACCAAGACCCAGCACAGCCAAAAATAAATACATAAATAAAATAACTTTACTAAAATAAAATAAAAGATAAAATACTGACTATGTTCCCTACACTGTATATTATATCTTTGAAACTTGTTTACTTGATACTTAGAAGTTTGTACCACTTGATATCCTTCCCCGATTTTGCCCCTCCTCCCACCACTCTCCCCTCTGGGAACCACTCATTTGTTCTCTGTATACACATCTTATCTCCTGATCTGATGCTCATATAACCACCTGTCATAGATACAGTCAGGATGGGAGACCCACTCCACAGAGGAAGACTTGGCAGGAGCTTCACCGCCTGGTCTAAGCTGACTCTGCTACTGAAGAACAGAAGTGGAGTGTGAGCTGACTTTGCAGGACCCCAATCTAACAATCTTCATGATGTCCTCTCCCTCTATAAACTGGGGATGTCATTAGGATGAGGGGAAGGTAGTGACTGAGCCCAGTGGTATGTCCAGGTCCTAAGGAATAAAGAGACCAGCAAGATAGAAACTAAACCACCAGGTGCCCACAGTGCTGAAACCTCCTTTCTGCTCCTACCCTCATCAGCACTGCTCTCCCAGTCTTTCTTCTGAGAATCCCCCCAAAGTGATCATCAAGGAATTTAAAAATTATAAATCCATGAGGAGCAGGAGAGCCCAAGAGGAAACAATGATAGACAAGGAGTGCCCACCTAGTTTTCAGTTCAGTTCAGTTCAGTCACTCAGTTGTGTCCAACTCTTTGTGACTCCATGAATCGCAGCATGCCAGGCCTCCCTGTCCATCACCAACTCCCGGAGTTCACTCAGACTCATGCCCATCAAGTCCGTGATGCCATCCAGCCATCTCATCCTCTGTCGTCCCCTTCTCCTCCTGCCCCCAATCCCTCCCAGCATCAGAGTCTTTTCCAATGAGTCAACTCTTCCCATGAGGTGGCCAAAGTACTGGAGCTTCAGCTTTAGCATCATTCCTTCCAAAGAAATCCCAGGGCTGATCTCCTTCAGAATGGACTGGTTGGATCTCCCTGCAGTCCCAGGGACTCTCAAGAGTCTTCTCCAACACCACAGTTCAAAAGCATCAATTCTTTGGCGCTCAGCCTTCTTCACAGTCCAACCCTCACATCCATACATGAAAAGATTATGGAGACCCAGAGATTTTTATTTGTGTAGAACTTATATCAACTTGGGCTTCCCTTGTGGCTCAGCTGGCAAAGAAGCTGCCTGCAATGTGGAAGACCTGGGTTTGATCCCTGGGTTGGGAAGATACCCCGGAGAAGGGAAAGGCTACCCACTCCAGGATTCTGGCCTGGAGAATTTCATGGACTGTATAGTCCATGGGGTCTCAAAGAGTCAGACGGTCGACTGAGCAACTTTCACTTTCCCTTTAGATGGTGACACAGAAAGTTGCATAATAAGACAAAGAGATATTTGAGAAGCAGTAAGAAAATTTGGTATCTGGTGGTATAATATCTGACTAATAGGACATGGGAGAAAGAGAGAAGTGAGAAAACGGAGCAAGGGAATTTTAAGGAAAGAGAATAAGAACTTTGAACCAGGCTGAAGGAAATAAGACTCTGGGCTGAAAGGAGCCCACTAAATATCCAACACAATAAGTTAAAAAGGACCCCCACAGCACAGCATCATGAAATTTCAAGAACCCTGGTATTAAGAGAACACCCTAAAAGCCTCCAACCAAATATAAGTTCTAAGAATCAGAATGATTTGGACTTCTCAACAACTTCTCTAGTGTATTTGAGAAGCTAGGATACACTAGATGTTTCAAAATTCTAGGAACTCAGCCTATCAATTGATACGTGGAATTCAGGCATTTTCAAATGCACAATGATGACTAGTTTTATGTCTCATGTCTGCTTTCTCAAGAAGCTACCAATCGAAAGAGTAAATGTGAGAAGAAAGGGAAAGAGTGAATACAGGAAGAAAGGGCAAAGTCCTGGATACAGAACACTAGGATCCCACAGAGAAGAGCAGTCAGGAGAGGGACCCTGATGCTGACAGGGTGAGACCACCCCACTCCCAGCAGGGCTCCGGAGGAGTAAAAGGAACAGACGCACTGCCTGGTGGCTTTGATCATGCTCTACAGATAACTTGGCCTCTTTAGGAAGAATTAAAGACTGGCACGAAAAGATAACCAAATAATAAAAGGGAGACAAAGATTAACTCAGGACAGTCTAAATATGTATAAGAAGAAATGTAATGGTTGGCTCAGCACGGGACATTTACACAGCACTAATAAACAGCATTCCAAATATGTGTGTGTTCCATCGCATCAGTTGTGTTTGACTCTCTGTGACCCCATGGACTGCAGCCCTCCAGGCTCCTCTGTTCAGGGGATTCTCCAGGCAAAATACTGGAGTGAGTTGCCATGCCCTCCTCCAGGAGATCTCCCTGACCCAGGGATCGAACTCATGTCTCCTGTGTCTCCTGCAGTGCAGGTGAATTCTTTATCCACTGAGCCACCTCATAGTTAAAAACTAAACAAAAAGCTTATGATATAACCTAACTGACAGCTGGAGGGAGGAGAAGAAATAAGGTAGGGATGCCCGGCAGCTAAACCCTCATCGACTGCAACAGGACAACAGTAGCCACCATCAGAAACTGACAAGTCGGGAAAGAGCTATACGTGTGTATTCCTTAGAAATGTTCGGTCCAATAGCAGAAAATTAGAAGGGGCTTGGAAGGGTGGAAGGTGATGGCCTTCAAGGAGCAGAAATGGAGAGACAGAAAGACAGAAATGTGAAGTAGGGAGCCACTGTTAATTTGTCTTAATCTCTTAGTACTACTGGACTTAATATGTGTGTATATATACCACGGATAAAAGTGAAAAAAGGCACAGAGATAGCTAAGGAATGTGGTGCATTATAAAGAAATTTCCTGCGAAAATGGCTGGAGTCAGCAAGCACCCATATAGAATTTAAGATGCAAGCTTCAGCTGTTTGAAAAATGCCCGCTCAGGGCTTCCCTGGCGGTCCAGTGGTTAAGACTCCGAGCTTCCAGTTCAGGGGGTGCTAATTAGATCCCTGGTCGGGGAACTAAGATGCCACATGCCATGCAGTCCGGTCAATAAATAAATAGATAATACGAAAAATAAAAATGCCCACACACGGTGCTTCTTGTCCCTGACACTGAGCCCAGCACTGTTACCACACCCCCCAGCTCTCAGCACAAAATCTCCCCTCACACTCCACCTATTCAGTGAACCAACTGTTTGCTCTGCGAATCTGGGCAATAAGGGTTTTCTCGAGGAGACTTGTACTTTTCTATAGCTGATGAAGCATGTCTCTTACAGACCCCTAAGGGATATTTTGTTGACTCAGCCCTTCTGGTCTTTGCCAAGCATCCCAAACTGTCAAGCTGTGTGAGTTCTAGAACCTGTAGGACTGAGTTATGACGTTCATGGGCTTAAGGAACTTCATCTCTGTGGCCCCTTCCTCTGTGACCCCCTTCCCTTTATATATATATAAATATATATTTATATATTTATTTATTTATTTATTTATCACACTAGTGTAAAGGTTAATATAAACAATCTAGATTCATTGTTACATATGTTCATTAAGATGTGTGTGTTTTGTTTTTTTTTTACTGATTTGAAGAGCAACGAAAACCATTTTCACTGGTCCTGAGAAATGCCAGGAAGGGATTAGCTGACTTCAGCACTCTACCACCCTCTTCAGGTTCTGGGAGAAAAATGTCAAACGGAAATAAAAGACAAGCATCAAATGGTCAAGTGTAAGCGGGTGTTTGTTAAGAAGTTATTACGTGTGTTGTGCTAAGCAATTTGTAGGCACATCTCTTTGAGGTCCCTCAGCCTTCCTGTGAGGCGGGCCCCATGTCCACTGACATCCCGGTGGCTCCTGAGGTTAGATTTTGTGCTTAAGTTCAACCACGCCATCAATGGCAGCCCAGGGGTGTGTGACCACCAAGTTTGCCTCTTCCCACCTTGCCCTCAACCTTTCTGGGGTGGTAGGGGTGGTGGGGGCCATGCACCTGCTCCTGTCACCCCCTGTCTGAGTCCTCCTTTCTCCACCATACACTTTACCTTGCATGGAAAAGAAAAATAAACATCAGTGTGCAGTAAGAGTGAAGCCAGAATCTGACATACTAGGAAACACCATGAGGGCATGTTCCTTTCTATCTACAGAGATCAGAATGTTGGTGACATTTTTTTCCCCCTCTCTATCTAAGATTCCTTATCAGCACCTTGTGTTCCCATTTCAGCCTGTGTCATCAGCCGGCCTTGATGGTTGGTCACCTTTTGTGGTACCTGAATGCTGACGAGGCCTCAGCACAAAAAGAGTTCCCCCTTACTCTGAGAGACAGTTTTAGATGAAGTCACAGCCAGCCAGTAATTCCAACTCCACCTTATTTTCATCAGCTATTACCCATGAAAGAGAAGCTATGACAAACCTAGACAGTGTATTAAAAAGCAGAGACATCACTTTGCCACCAAAGTCCGTATAGTCAAAGCTATGGATCTTCCAGTAGTCACATATGGATATGAGAGTTGGGTCATAAAGAAGGCTGAGTGCTGAAGAATTGATGCTTTCAAATTGTGATGTTAGAGCAGACTCTTGAGAGTCTGTTGGACTGCAAGGAGATCAAAGCAGTCAATCCTAAAAGAAATTAAACTTGAATATTTATTGGAAGGACTGATGCTAAAGCTGAAACTTCAACACTTTGGCCACCTGATGCGAAGAGCCCACTTGTTAGAAAAGGCCCTGATGCTGGGAAAGACTGAGGGCAGGAGGACAAGGGGGCAACAGAGGATGAGAGGGTTGGATGGCATCACTGACTCGATGGACATGAGTTTGAGCAAGCTCCAGGATATGGTGAAGGACAGGGAAGGCTGGTGTGCTGCAGTCCATGGGGTCGCAAAGAGTCGGACACCACTGAGTAGCGACTGAACAACAACATTACCCATGTCTGTCTGTGAAAGGGACTCAGTGAGAAATATGAAAATTTGCATTTATATGGAATCCTAGCATTAATTAATCAGAACACTTAGCTACCTGACAAATCCTTCCCTGAAAGTCAGAAAGCTAAACCTTGTTTGAAAGAACGATTTGTGCTGCCACAGAATCTCACCTCCTGAGCCTCACAACCTGAGGAAATCATTCTCTGTGGGAAAACCTGCCCGTTTATTCCCACAAGGTGATGTTCCTTTCCACTCTGGCTACCCTCCTACCCACCTCTGTATCCACTCACTAAGCAAAAACATCATGATTAAAAAGGAAAAAAACGGGACTTCCCTGGTGGTCCGGTGGTTCAGTGGCCCTTCCAACGTAAGGGTTGAGGATTCAATCCTTGGTCAGGGAACTAAGATCTCACGTGCCTCATGAACAAAAAAAACAGAGCATGAAATAGAAGCAACAAGTTCAGTAAAGACTTAAGGGGCTTCCCTGGTGGTTCAGTGGTAAAGAATCTGCCTGCCAAGGCAGGAGACACTGATTTGATCCCTAACTGGAGAAGATCCCATGTGACACAGAGCAACTAAGCTTGTGCTCTAGAGCCCGTGTTCAGCAGCAAGAGAAGCCGTCGCCACGAGAAACCCACGCGCCACAACTAGAAAGCTGCCTCCACTCCCTGAAACCAGAAAAAAGCCTGCACAGCAGCAGAGGGCGCGCACAGCCAATAAGTAAATTTTAAAAATTATTTTAAAGAAGGAAAAAGAGAGATTTTTCCTAAAGTAAATGAGAAACCACAAGAGGG
The DNA here is from genome assembly GCA_006410615.1 of Neotragus moschatus. Lineage (NCBI taxonomy): Eukaryota > Metazoa > Chordata > Mammalia > Artiodactyla > Bovidae > Neotragus > Neotragus moschatus. The sequence goes on from SJYA01001801.1 coordinate 569,436, forward strand.
TAGGTTGAGTCACAGAACGCCAGCGTGACGCCAGCTGCCACGACACACAGTGGAGAGCCGTGAGGAAATGACCAAGTGAAGGAAAGGCAGGCCCAAGGCAGAACCTTGATAAGAGACAGAAAAACTTCAAGAAATGAATCTCTGTGATGAATATTGGGGTTGAGCCCCAAACTGTTCACTGAGGTGTTACCTAAGAGAAATAGTTCAGAGAGGGAGGCCGTTGGTGTTGCAGAAATCACTTCATAGTCTTCTGGAGGTTTGAAATATTTGTTAAACAAAGAGCATGTATTGGTTTGAATTCCCTGGTAGTTCAGCTGGTAAAGAATCTGCCTGGGTTCGGGAGGATTGGGTTTGATCCCTGGGTTGGGAGAAGGTAAAGGCCACCCACTCCTGTATTCTGGCCTGGAGAATTCCACAGACAGTACAGTCCACGGGGTCGCAAAGAGTCGGACATGACTGAGTGACTTTCACTTTCAGCATAATAGAAATAAAAGAAATTAAATGATAGCCATGGAAGGCGTCCTTGCCAAAAAAAAATAATAATAAGATAAGAGCAGAGAAGCTGGAGACAAGGGCTTGAATTCATCTTTCGGCTTTCTGCTGCTCAGAGTCTTCATGTGAAAAATGCAGAAGTTGTGATACCTCTCCGCCAGGTTTACCACAGGAAGATTCCAGCAGGTGATAAGTGAAGAAAGCACAGGGTGTCTTTTCACGTAGCCCCTTATCACTAACCCTCCCAAGTCTATGGAGGATGGACCATGCTATCTCCCCAAATACCATTTGCCAAGGATTTTCCAGGCAGTGTGAGAGTCCCCAGCCTTGAGGAGGTGCCCAGTAGACATGAGATCCAGGCAACCTGTCAACCAGTAGCCGGGACAAAGCTCACAGACCCACGGACACGTCACCTACACAGGCGTGCACACACACTCACTGGTAGAGGCGAATGTGGAAACATCCCCTAACACCTTCATTAGGGCCCAGAGTGAGGTGACTGTGAGGTCAAAATGGGAGCATCAAAGATACACAAGGAGGGGGCATGGTGCTTGGGGCGAAGGATGTTGCCCCAAGGGTGTTGCCTAGAAGCAAAATTCAGCCACCAAAATATCCTGCTGAAAGACGGTTCTTTCTGAATTCCGGGGGTCCAAGCAAAGTTGCCATTCACCCCCAGGTTGCCCTTTTGCTTCCATTCTCACCCCTCAGATTCCGCCTGCAGTTCAGGATAACGCAGGAGACCCAGGTTCGATCCCTGGGTCAGGAAGAAACCCTGGAGGAGGAAATGGCAACCCTCTCCAGTATTCTTGTTGGGAAAATGCTGCGAATGGAGGAGACGGGAGGGGTTACAGTCCATAGGGTGGCAAAAAGTCAGACACGACCGGGTGGCTGAGCACGCAGCACGCATCCCCAGCCATCCATCCACACAGACTAAGAAGCACCCCACATCTGGCTACCTCCTGAAGACAGGTACAAGAGAGAGTTTGTGGGAAGAGAGATGGGGGTGGGGAGAAAGTCCACAGTGGGGTGGGGGTGGGGGGACCCTTCAGGCTTAGACCTAGAGCTCCGTGGGGAAATGATTTGCACCATTCCTCGTCACGTCAACGACCAGCGTTGCAGGCATCACTGGAGTTTTTATTATACTCTTTGTTGCTCTGGAAAACTATGTTCACCAGTCCTTGATATGTTGGTTCTTGGTATTAAACCAAGTTGATTATTTAGTCCTGCCCCTTGTGTAAGGAGAACAGACTGAGCGGCACATTCACGCTCTCAGGACACATGCTTCTCATCTGTAAAGGGGAAACTTCTCATAAATGAAGGCTCTGCCTTCCCAGATGGACAGGAACAAGCCCAGACTGTGCTCAGCATGTTCAGTCCAGGAGAAATAGTAAAAGCTGGGCTAAAATTCATAGGTTGTGTTTTGAGGTATTGCTGGGATAGAGGTTAAAAAGTTCTAACAAATATTATTAGTATTCTAGCATCAAGGATGCTGGAAAATGTCAGGCTCTGTGGACCATCACTCAGTAAAACATCCTGAGGCTGCTTCCTCAGGTCCACGTACCACGCCAGAAGCTCTGTGATAGAAATCCTCCTCATTGTGGCTTGTCTCGAGAGGTGCTGTGGAAAGAATAATGGCTGAGACACCATCTGGGACAACTCCCTAACATCAGACAGACATGTGTTCTTGTCACTGATTGTAAGTGAGTGGTACCTGGGGCTGGAGAGGTGCAGTGACTCACCCAAGGTTACACGGCCAGTGATGGAGAAGCTAAGGTGAAGACTCTCATCTCTGCCTTCTGGGCATGCCCTTTCCCCTTCTCTGTGGCTTCCCTAGCCCAGGGAAAACTTGGGGGTGATTTCCTGGTCAGTGTGGATTGCTGCAACTCAGACACTATCCACAAATTAATCCCATCCACCTACCGTCCGATCCATCCATCAACTTATCCATCCATCTACCCACCCATTCGTCCATCCATCCATCCACCTACCCTTTCGTCTACCTATTTATCTACCCGTCCATCCACTTATCTAGTTCAAAAACATTTACTAAGGACCTACTCTGTCCCAGAGTCTGTATTCTCTAGCAGCTAGAGGTAGAAAAATAGGTTAAGAGGCATCTTCTTCCTTTAGGTGTCTGAGGCTCAATGGGGAGGCCCACACATACTCACCCACCTGCCACACTTAGATTCAAGCTAATAAGAATAGAGGCTTGGATGAGGCAAACAAGTTGGGGTGGATGAGGGAGGGGCTATGTAGAAAGAGCTGAAAAGGAGAGGGCTTTCCTACTAGAGGCATGGGAGGAAAAAGCACCAGGAGTGGTCTGAGAACACAAGAAGACCGCACTATCTGGCTGGGTGGAGAATACAATAAGTGATGCGGGTTAACAGAAGCCCCAGTAAAGACAGATTCAATGCCCTGTGACCTCCTGGCTGACCCTGCTCCTTGACAAGTAAGAGAAATGTGGAAGACAGGATGGGACATGAGGTTGGTGCTGGGCTATGTGGACCTTGAATGTTGGAGTCGGTCACTGAGCCTTGATCCTGTGAGGGCATCCCCTCTCCCTGTGTCGGAGTCATGAATCAATCTGGGGAGATCTATGTGACTGATATCCTGTTCCTAAGTGCTTCTGAATTGTTCTTTCTACCTAGCTTGCTTCTAGTACTCCCCTGAGGGGGTGGGAAGGGGGGGATTTCTGCCTCCTTCATCCTTCATCCTTCACGTCTTCTGCCCCAGTATGTAACCCTGATCACTTTCTGATTGTTGTTTGCTGCTGCTGCTGCTAAGTCGCTTCAGTCATGTCCGACTCTGTGTGACCCCAGAGACAGCAGCCCACCAGGCTCCCCCGTCCCTGGGATTCTCCAGGCAAGAACACTGGAGTGGGTTGCCATTGCCTTCTCCAATGCATGAAAGTGAAAAGTGAAAGTGAAGTCGCTCGGTCGTGTCCGACTCAGTGAACCCATGGACTGCAGCCTACCAGGCTCCTCTGTCCATGGGATTTGTTTGCCAGGCAAGAGTACTGGAGTGGGGTGCCATTGCCTTCGCCGATTGTTGTTTACTCGTGGTTGTTTTTGAACATGTGTGGCCAAGTTATAAATAACTTATTTCATTTAGGAAGTCTAAGTACACTTATCCACCTCACTGATACACTCTTGTCTCTGATGGTACAAACACTCCCCTGTGATTATACCTTCCTGTTGTGTCTCCCCACGCAGCTAATCGGTGGCCTTTGACAGTGGCCCATTCTGCTGGTTCTGTTTCCTTGTGATTAGCTCCCTGTTGCCTCGCAGAGTGTGACCCCAGCTCATGTTAGGCCAGCTAACCCAGAGTCTGTCAGCAGGTTCCAACACGGACTCTGCTGCAGACAGAGGCTGGCATGGCTGAACCCTTGAGGAGGAACTGCATGCAGCCTTCCTGTGGGCAGGAATGTTTGACAACAGTTAGGGCAGAAGCCAGCCATGAAGACTTTGGTTATCTCTGATTCCAAAACTATACCCTAGATAATTATGTTAAGTAAAAAAAAGGAAAATAAATTGCCTTCTCCAAATGCTTAAAAGGTGAGGGCCAGGACTTCCCTGGCTGTTCAGTGGTTAAGACTCTGAGCTTCTACTGCAAGGAGTATGGGTTCGATCCCTGGTCAGGGACCTCAGATGCTGCATGCCAACTGACCCCAGAGCAACACCAGCAGTAAACAGCCAGAGTATAAGCTAACAAAACCACAAAACAATACAAAAATGCTATCGCTTGGAAACTGAAACTCTGTCTCCTAAATCTTAGATCAATGAGAAATCAAATATGTAATTACAGAATGTTTGGAAGAAAAAAAAATTATATGAACATTTCATATTAAAACAAAGCAAACTGATAGCATTATTGTGTCATATTAAAAAACATAAAAAATAAATGTGAGGGCCACCTTTACTTCATACAAGCACTACTTAGCTACAGAGTCAGTAGCTTAGCTAGAGTCAGTGGCAGTTCTATTACTGGATTCAGACCTCATGGGATGCCATAGCTCACACAGATAAAGGGTTTGAGAACCAGTGTCCTTCACATCCCATGGCTGAAATAAAGGATTTTTAATTTTTGTATTGAAGAAAGTGAGACAGTTGGTGACAGAGATGGAAGTGGGGTAAAGAGACAAAGGCAATCATTAGAGGAATTATGAGAGAAGAGAATACACACACTTCAGGATTGTCACGAATGAAAAGAGTGTCTATCACGTGTTTTTGATAACTTCTGACGGAGGGAGAGCACGTGTTCTTTTTAGATAAGTAAAGTAGTCCGGGTTATGTAGCCTTGTTTCCTGCAATGATAAAGTGAAGAAAAAAGCGTTCCAGTGGTTATGGAAATGAGGACAGTTGAATCCACACAAAGGACTGGCAACAACATAGCTCATTATATTCACCTGCAGAAAAATAAGGAGTAGCTTTCTGTGTGTGAGTATGTCCCAAATATTGTATATTTAAAATTTTCCTGTTGTTTATCCAAAATTGAAATGTAACCAGCTATCCTGTATTTTCATCTGTTAAATCTGACAACCCTACTCTTGCACCAAGAATGGAAACTCTCAATAAGCTTGGCATGAGAATGCTGTTTAGAATATAAAGGAAAGGTCAGCAAGAGGTCATCTGGGGAACACCACAAAGAGCTTTTATTCAGGATGTTGAATAAACACCCGGTAAACCGCGAGCTTCTTGCTCCTATGAAAGGCTGGTTCTGTTTCTTGGCAGGATGAAGGCTGCCCGCAGTAACCCCAGTTTATAGCCTGATTGGAAAACTCTCTCGGATTAGAACTGGTTTCCATGGGAACACCCTGGCTGCCCAGTACTTAAGTGCCTAGCATGCATTGCTTACAGGAGATGTTCAAGAAGAAGGGGAGGTTGGGTGAGAGAGCTCTTAGATGAATTCTTTCAACTTTACCATCAGAAAAGTGACTGACGTTTTTTTAAAAATAATAAGGCTTTATTGTAGTATAATTGCTTTACAATGCAGTATTAGCATCTGCTGCACAGCAAAATGAATCAGCCACACATGTACATATATCCCCTCCCTTTGGGATTGCCTTTCTACTTAGGATGGGCTTCCCAGGTGGCTCAGCAGTAAAGAATCTGCCTGCCCAAGCAGGAGACTCAGGTTTGATCCCTGAATCAGGAAGACTCCCTGGAGAAGGAAATGGCAACCCACTCTAGTATTTTTGCTGGGAAATCCCATGGACAGAGGAGCCTGACAGGCTACATACAGTCCATGAGGTCTCAATAGAGTCAGATATGATTTAGCCAGTAACAACCCATTAGGGACACCGCAGTGCCTTAAGTAGAGTTCTCTGTGCTACACACTATATTCCCAGCAGCCATGTACTGTGTATTGATAGTGTATATGTACCAGTTCCAGTCTCCCAGCTCCTCCCACTCCACCCCTTTCTTTCCTCCTGTGTGAGCATGCTCAGTCGTGTCCGATTCTTTGCAGCTCCACGGACTGCAGCCCACCAGGTTCCTCTGTCCTTGGAATTTTCCTGGCAAGAATGCTGGAGTGGGTCACCATTTCCTCCTCCAGGGGATCTTCCCAACCCAGGGATCCAACCCTTGGCTCTTGTGTCTCCTGCATTGGTAGGAGGATTCTCTACCACTATCGCCATCTGGGTAGCCCGTCGTTTCCTCCTTGGTGATTGTTTAGTAAGACTAACTAGCTATCCAAAATGTTTCTGTCTGCACTCATTGGCCAGTGTTCAGTTTTTTAAGTATAAAAATGGGCAGATCTTCAGACAAGGTCACTCAGCAGCTGAGTGGCAGAGCTGGGACGAGAAGAGGAAACTATCGTGCCGTACCATGTGCCTTGGCACATATTTCCATTCAACAGTTTGCTTTCTTACTTGATAGCTAAGATTTTTAATCCTCATGGGGTCAAATAAAACCACACTTTTCCATAGGCATTGTTCTTTATGCATCATGTGTAAGACAATTTACACAGCCTCCATTTTCTCAATTTTTGGTTTGTTCGGGTTGATTTATTTTGGAAAGCCATCACATGGTGGAACCATTCCAGCTACTCTTTTTATCTGAAGATTTATGAATATTTAAATGAGCGTAGTCCCTGCCAATTTAAATATGATTTAGGTAGAAATTTTTATTGCTTCTTCTATCTTCCATGTATCCAAACTCCATTAAGTGATGGTACATGACCATCATTTAAATCTAATTCACACATTTATTTGGGAGTTAGAATATGCTTAGGGAATTACCCTGAAGTTTGATTTTATTTATTTCATTTAATTAACTTATTTATTTGATTTTATTTATTTTATTATGTTTCTGTGACTTTGATAAAATTTAGAAGCATTCCCAGAAAACATCCATTTTTGGGTACTTAGTATGTTTCAAAGTCTACATCAATAAATGAGTCTGAGTTTTGAGCAGAGTATCTCTTTGCTGTTCAGTCACTTAGTCATGTCCAAATCTTTGTAACCCCCTGGATTACAGCACACCAGGCTTCCCTGTTCTTCACCATCTTCCAGAGTTTGCTCAAACTCATGTCCATTGAGTCTGTGATGCCATCCAGCCATCTCATCCTCTGTTGCCCCCTTCTCCTTCTGCCTTCAACCTTTCCCAGCATCAGGGTCTTTTCAAATGAGTCACCTCTTCACATCAGGTGGCCAAAATGTTGGAGCTTCAACCTCAGCATCAGTTCTTCCAATGAGTATTCAGGTTTGATTTCCTTTAGGATTAACTGGTTTGATCTCCTTGCTATCCAAAGGAGTCTCAAGAGTCTTCTCCAGCACCACGGTTTGAATGCATCAGTTCTTTGGTGCTCAGCCATTTTTGTTGTCCAGCTCTCATATCCATACATAACTACTGGAAAAACCATAGCTTTGACTACACAGACCTTTGTAGGCAAAGTAATGTCTGCTTTTTAATATGCTGTCTAGGTTTTTCATTGCTTTTTTTCCAAGTATCTCTTACAGGAGAGGAAAAAAGAAGATGAATCAGACTGAGCTTCCTGGTTTTCCCTTGATGCACAGCTTTCCATCGCTCAACTTAGATCTACTTACCTAGAAGTACCAGGCAGGCCTCACAAATGTCACCCAGAGGGTGTCATCATCATCCATGACAAAATCCCTGATCGCACTCACAACTACTTTACCTCACAGATGCCTTTGGCTGGAATTCCAAAAGAAACTACCAAGTTTCAGAACTTATGTCATCCTTGAAATGTGTGATGAGAAGCAGTGCTTGCTTGGATCTGAGAAAACAGAATTGGGCATTTACGTGGAGGGTGTATTTTATGGTATGGACTTAACAGAAGCAGAAGATATTAAGAAGAGGTGGCAAGAATACACAGAGGAACTGTACAAAAAAGATCTTCATGACCTGGATAATCACGATAGTGTGATCACTCATCTAGAGCCAGACATCCTGGAATGTGAAGTCAAGTGGGCCATAGGAAGCATCACNGGGAGGCCTGGCGTGCTGCGATTCATGGGGTCGCAAAGTGTCGGACATGACTGAGTGACTGAACTGAACAGAACTGTTCTTTATAAACTCACACAGCAGTGGTGTGGGATAGCCCTGGCACCGAAAATACTTTCGGAGCCCATGCTCCATACTAGATATTCAGCTAGACAGCTGGGAAATAGAAAGATGAGTTTGTCTCTCTCTTCTCAAAGGACCGTGAGAGATGTAGTTGACTAATTATAGCACAAGGCAAAATACATGGCATGTCTTAAAAAAGCACCGAATATCATATTATTAAGAGGAAGGAGAGGGACTGCCCTGATGGTCCAGTGGTTACGACTCCGTGCTCCCAGTGCAGGGGCTCTAGTTTCAATCCCTGATCAGAGAAATAGATCTTGCATGCCCCAACAAGGACCTAAAAAAAAAAAAGTGAAAGTTGCTCAGTTGAATCTGACTCTTTGTAACACCGATGGGCCATAGCCTGCCAGACTCCTCTGTCCATGGAATTCTCCAGGCCAGAATACTGCAGCTGGTGCAGCCAAATAAGATAAAAAAAAAAAAAAAACACAAATATTAAAATACATAAATAAAAATTTTTTTAAGGAGGAAGGAGAGAGGATTGTACTGGGGAATAATCAGAAAACAGTATTTTAGCCTTGAAAGTGGCTTCTGATGACAAGACAAGGATCCAAGCAAGCTAGACTTTAACAGGGGATGGTATAGGGTGTGTGAGGAAGCACATTTCGGTCTTATCAGTAGGATGCAGAAGACAGTAAGAGCTGAGCCTAGAAAGGTATGCTGGGGTCAGGTGGTGCCGGGCCTGGAATGGCTTAGTCTGGTGTTCAAGTGTCCTGAGGCAGAGAGTAGATCATCCTCACATCCCCACGCTCACCCAGGCCCTCTGGCTTCATCATCTATGTCCATCCTAGGCTCTTATCCCGTACATATGTCCACAGAGGTGCTGGACGGTGGCATTAATTTTTGCTAAGTAGCTAGAGGCCAAAAGTTATCATCAAATCTTCAAGAGAGACAGAGAAGAGTTCCTTTCTAGAAACATAATCTTAAAACAGAGACATCAGTCTGCCAACAAAGGTCCATCTAGTCAAAGCTATGGTTTTTCCAGTAGTCACAGACGGATAATGAGAGTTGGCTCATAAAGAAGGCTGAGTGCCAAAGAATTGATGCTTTTGAACTGTGGTGTTGGAGAAGATTCTTGAGAGTCCTTTGGATTGCAAGGAGATCCAGCCGGTCCGTCCTAAAGGAAATCAGTCCTGAATATTCATTGGAAGAACTGATGCTGCAGCTGAAGCTCCAACACTTTGGCCACCTGATGTGAAGAAATGACTCATTGGAAAAAAACCCTGATGTTGGGAGAGACTGAAGGCAGGAGGAGAAGGGGACAACAGAGGATGAGATGGTTGGATGACATCACTGACTCGAGGGACATGAGTTTGGGCAAGCTCTGGGAGATGGTGACGGACAGGGAAGCCTGGGGTGCTGCAGTCCATGGGGTCACAAAGAGTCGGACACGACTGATCGATTGAATGATGACAACAGATTTTACACAATAACAGAGGCACATCACAAGCCTGCCCTCCAGGTGACCCCGAAGGAAAGCCGTTGCCTGTAAAGGCCAGAGCAAGAGTGGAGGGAGAAGAGGAGCCGATTGAATGCAAGTGACTTCTTAGAGCCTGGCTGTGGTCAGAGTGTGGCTCTCCAGTGACTGTGCTCCTCAGGGGAATTAGGTCAACTGTCTGCACACTGGAGGACGTTACCCCTTGGGCCAGGCCACAGAAACTATTTCCCACATCCTCAACCTCTCTGTTGTACTGCCCCAGAAGTAGCTGTGGGAACTCAGCCTGTGCCCGCACTCTTGTTTACGCCTCCTCGTCACCCTTCTCCCACTTAACAAAAGAGAAAGAGACACCTCCGACCGACCCACATGTCTTACCACACACATGGTCCCAATATGTAAAAGCATGCACCAAACAACCCAGCAAAAGGAAACTTCAGATCCGAGAGAGGAAAGTTCCATGAAAGCAAAGCAGAACGAGCTTTCTGGAAGGAAATCCTAGCCGGGCAGAGCAGCCATCAGCCTGCCCTGCCCTAGCCTCTCACCTGCCTCAGTATCCAAGACAAAAGTGCCATGGTTGCCACCACAAAACAATTTCTTGAATGGAAAATGATTGAGTAAAAACTTTTTTTTTTCCCCTGTGAGAATGCAATTTTAATTTGTTCACTGGCTTGACAGTGGGGGCTGACTTTGCCCATGAGGAGATTCAGGGGGTATTTTTTAAAACCATTTTATTTTACTTTACTATTTTATTTCATTTCATTCGTTTTTACTATTTCAAAAAATATATTTTTTAAATTTTTGCCACCCTGCATGGGATCTTAGTTTCCTGGCCAACCTGCAGCGGAAGTGTAGAGGCTAAACGGCTGGACCAAAAGGGAAGCCCCTAGATGTCAACTTTAAAACATGCAAGGGGTGCATAATTGCTCACAACTATTTTTGGGGACATAGGAAGGAAGCTTGAGGGTCCCTGTGTTAGTCCCTCAGTCGTGTCTGACTCTTTGTGACCCCGTGGACTGCAGCATGCCAGGCCTCCCCATCCATCGCCAATTCCCAGGGCTGCTCCAAGATGGAGGAAAGCCGGGCATGCGCAGTCCATAGAGTTGCAGTGAGTCAGACATGACCAAGGGACTGAACTGAACTGAGGGGTCTTCAGGATCTTCCCTGGTGGCTCACATGGTAAAGAATCTGCATACAACGCAGGAGACCAGGGTTCAATCCCTGGGTGGGGAAGATCCCCTGGAGAAGGGAACAGCTACCCATTCCAGTATTCTGGCCTGGGGAATTCCATGGACAGAGGAGCTTGGCAGGCTACAGTCCAGGGGGTCAGAAAGAATCATATATAACTGAGGGACTAACACGGATCCTCAAGCTTCCTTCCTAAGTCCCCTCAAATAGTTGTGAGCTATTCTGTGCCCCCTGCACATTTTAAAGTTGATATCTAGGGACTTCCCTGTTGGTCTAGCTGTTTAGTCTCTACACTTCCGCTGCAGCTGGCATGGGTCCAACCCTGGCCAAAGAACTAAGATCCCACATGCAGTGCAGTGTGGCAAAAAATTAAAAAAAAAAAAAAGAAAGAAAGAAAGAAAAGAAATAATAAAAATGAATTAAATAAAATAAAATAGTAAAGTAAAATAAAATGGGTAAAAATCCTTTTAGGGATTTCTACAGATAAAGGTCCCCAGACCTTCAAGTTCTCTTCAGACTAACCAGTTTTGGGAAATATATTAACATAAACTGGGGAGCTGAAATTCTAGTTTTATCCTGAAGAGGGCAGCATTGCTAAAATGTTACAGAGCCGAAAAAATATTTTTCCTAATGGTTCTCTCTAAGCTAACTCATCCTAAAGGAGATCAGTCCTGAGTGTTCATTGGAAGGACTGATGTTGAAGCTGAAACTCCAATACTTTGGCCACCTGATGCGAAGAACTGACTCATTTGAAAAGACCCTGATGCTGGGAAAGATTGAGGGCAGGAGGAGAAGGGGCAACAGAGGATGAGATGGCTAGATGGCATCACCGACTCCATGGATACGAGTTTAAGTAAACTCCAGGAGCTGGTGATGGACAGGGAAGCCTGGCGTGCTGCAGTCCATGGGGTTACAAAGAGTTGGACACGACTGAGCGGCTGAGTTGAACTGAACTGAAGCTAACTCTCCTTATTTGCTTTCAGATAATTTTACTTCAAATAAGAATGACCTTTAGCATCTGAAGGCTTGAGAAGAGAGTAGCTGTCTTTTCAGAACAGAGAGGCATCTGTGTCAAGCACATTTTTTCAAAACTGAAACAGTATTATTATTTGTTTGCTTTAAAAAAAAAAATTCTTGAGTTCCAATAGCAAATAGGTGCTCAAAAAAGTGCTTCCCTAGTAGTTCAGCTGCTAAAGAATCTGCCTGCAGTGCAAGAGGCCCCAGTTTGATTCCTGGGTCAGGAAGATCCCCTGAAGAAGGGTGGGGCTGTTCACTTCAGTATTCTTGGGCTTCCCTGGTGGCTCAGAATCTGCAGTGATCCACCTGCAATGCAGGAGACCTGGGTTCAGTCTTTGGACTGGGAAGATCCCCTGGAGGAGGGCATGGCAACCCACTCCAGTATTCTTGCCTGGAGAATCCCCATGGACAGCGGAGCCTGGCGGGCTACAGTCCAGAATGGGGCTGCAGAATTGAACACAACTGAGTGAATAAGCACAGCACAGCTCAAAAAAGTGTTTTATACTTGGACAGTCATGCTACCTCCAACTCCAGGGAAGTTTTTGGTTAAACAGGCAAGATAATTTTGTGTCGACATGACTNGCGGGCTACAGTCCAGAATGGGGCTGCAGAATTGAACACAACTGAGTGAATAAGCACAGCACAGCTCAAAAAAGTGTTTTATACTTGGACAGTCATGCTACCTCCAACTCCAGGGAAGTTTTTGGTTAAACAGGCAAGATAATTTTGTGTCGACATGACTCCCAGGCAAGGCTCACCCACATCCCCTGAAAGGCCACCTCACTCAGATTGCTTGAGCCTAGCAGTGCCTGGAGAGGTCAGACACAGTGTGTAATTAAAGAGGACTTTGGCACTGGCTGACATGCAATGGCCTAAATGTGATGATAGCTGTTTACAGTTCTCGATGTCTCCAGGAAATTGTGTTCTGATGTCATTTCACTAAGAAAATCATGTGGTTTCCTTATGGGGAGTTAATTATTGCCAGGTCTTGAATAAATGATGGTTGAAAATTTACATTGAAAGCACAGATAAAGCATGTAGACAGATAATCCATGGCTCACATCGAACAATACCCTGTCAGGAAATGGAAACTTCTTCAAAGACGAGATAGGGAAGCAAGATGAAGTTGGAAGAAAAAGTGTGAAGTAGTGAGTTCTGACTCTCAGACTCTCAATTCCTGTTTTTTTTAATTTTTGTTTTTAATCGGAGGATAATTGCTTTGCAGTGTTGTGTTGGTTTCTTCTCAATTCCTTTTTCTGGTGATACATCCACTCCCAGCTAAGTGGCTACACACTTCTCATTCTAGATGTAAAAACTGCCTTCCGGCAAGTTTTAACTTGTGAGTGTTGGTTGCCTCCACTAGGGTATTTGAATATTAAATGGAACTGAAATAGGTGATTTTGCTCCGAGTAGAAGGAATTCCAGCATCAGAGACAGGTGTGGGAGGTAGCTTTTCCAGAGGGTGAGTTCTGTTGCTGAGATGGCTGGGCAAGAGTGAAAGGGCCCTCAACGCAACGCTTTGGACATCTCATCAGCACCTTGGCACCGCCAAAACAAAATGTCAGGTCAAGGGATCTGATGTTTTCGAGGCACTGAAAGTTTCAAATGTAATCTACAAGAATCAAACCACAAAACCAAAGGCACAAGATATGCGTGTCTATGTCTGTGTGTGTATATATGTGTATATATATGTATGTGTGTATATGTGCGTACATGCTCAGTCACTGAAGTCATGTCAGGTCCGTTTTGCAGTGCCATGAACTTCAGCCCACCAGGCTCCTCTGTCCATGAAATTCTCCAGGCAAGAATATTGGAGTGGGTTGCCATTTCCTCCTCCAGGGGATCTTCCCAGACCAGGGACTGAACCTGCAGCTCCTGTGTTTCCTACATTGGCAGGCAGCCTCTTTATCAGTGAGCCACCTAGAAACCCCTGCGTGTATATATACACATGCAGAAATATTATATCAATACTATATACGATATATTGGGTATACATATATTTAAGCACACAATTAACTGCAAAACTATAATGCTTGCTTTATCAGGAACTGTATATCTTACCAGGAAGGAATCTGTCATCACCACCACCAACGGCAAACAGTTATTAATTAAACGTCCATGTTCACATGGCATTTTCCTGAGCATACAAAATCCCCTGCAGCTCTCCCTGAGTTTACCATTGTGTTAAATACCAATGTGGGCCCTTTCATAGAGGGAGAGGCAGACAGAAATGAACAACAGGGACCAGGAGTTGATCAAATTAATATAAACACACTCTGTGGTTGGTGGAGACAAGCGTCTCGACAGCATGATATCCTGGCCTTGGCTGGGCCCTATTTCTTCATTTAATACATACTACTTATGATCTTGGTTAACTGCTAACCTGACTTATTCAGGTCCTGGCTTATTCCAAACTAAACCACTGTTTTCCTGTTTCCAGATGTGTGTGTATGCTCAGTTGCTCAGTCATGTCCAACTCTTTGCAATCCCATGGACTGTAGCCCACCAGGCTCCTCTATCTGTAGAATTTCCTAGGCAAGAATACTGGAGTGGGTTGCCATTCCCTTCTTCAGGGGTCTTCCCGACCCAGAAATCGAACCTATGTCTCCCGAATCTCTTGCATTGGCAGGCAGATTCTTTACCACCAAGCCATCTGATAAGGTGATGATCCAGATTTACTGGTAAACTGGCTTATTCACGTTCTGGGTTACTGCAGACTTAGCCACTGGCTTCCTATTTCCAGATGGCAACATCAAATACAGTGGAATGAATATTTACGCTCTCCAAAAATTCTTGTGTTGAAATTCTAACCCTCAGGGTGTTGGTATTAGGAAGTGGGACCTTTGAGAGATGACATTTTTCTTGAAAGGTTATGAGAATGGAGTCCTCAGGAAGATTAGGAGGCTTATGAAAGAGACTCCTGGGAGCTGCCTCACCCCTTCTACCATGTGAAGACACAGCAAGAAGTTTGCCATCTGTGAACAGGAAGTGAACCATTGCTGCTGCTACTGCTGCTAAGTCGCCTCAGTTGTGTCCGACTCTGTGCGACCTCATAGATGGCAGCCCAACAGGCTCCCCCTTCCCTGAGATTCTCCAGGCAAGAACACTGGAGTGGGTTGCCATTTCCTTCTCCAATGCATGAAAGTGAAAAGTGAAAGTGAAGCCTCTCAGTCGTGTCCAACTCTTAGTGACCCCATGGACTGCAGCCCACCAGGCTCCTTCGTCCATGGGATTTTCCAGGCAAGAGTACTGGAGTGGGGTGCTATCACCTTCTCCAGTGAGCCATTGCTGGACATCAAATCTGCCAGGACCTTGATCTTGGACTTCCCAGACTCCAGAACTGTAAAAGACATTTCTGTTGTTTAAGTCACGCAGTCTGAGGTATTTTTGTTATAGCAGCTTGAACAGACTAAGACCCAAGCTAAAGGCCATGTTTATTATGGATAGGCTTGAGGGTCCCAGAAACTAGTATTGTCATCTGGGTACTGAAGAAAAGGGACCCAGGAAACTGGTGAACTGGAAGTCTACTGGAAAATTGCTTCTAGTTTACCATTAACTGGAAAACTCAGTCCTAGCCCACCTTAAATAGAGCTATTGCCAGTGTGGTCTCTAAGTCAAGAGGGCAAGGGGAAGGAGGGAACAAAAGACATTATAGCCCAGTTCCCGGAGAGTCTTACTTGCATTTCTTCACCCTCAATAAGACTATTCCAGGGGATTGACCCAAGAGATGCCAGGGAGACAGCATCTTTGACTCTTAAGAGGGGACTTTCAAGGTTAAAAACCACATTCTAAACCCCAGCAGCATCAGGCCAGGCTCTACCCAGGATAACACATACCCCTAGGAAGAAGTGGGGGCCTCCTTGGTGGTTCAGATGGTAAAGAATCTGCCTGCAATGCAGGACACCTGGGTTTGATCCCTGAGCCAGGAAGATCCCCTGGAGAAGGGCATGGCATCCCACACCAGTATTCTTGCCTGGAGAATCCCATGGACAGAGGAACCTAGAGGGCTACAGTCCATGGGGTCACAAAGAGTCGGACACAACTGATCAACTAACACTTCTTAACTTTTGGAAGAAGAATCGCTTGCCCCAGGAACCCAGGAGTCCACCCTCCCAAGCACTTCCTCGGTGACTCAGATCCTAGGACATTTGGTGACCCTTGGTGTGATAATCGCTTTGAAGCTTGTGAAAAATTAGTTGAAGAGGAAAGACGTCAGTCCACACACCCCTCCCCACCACCCCAAAGAATGAAAGGTCTTAGAAAGGTCTCTAAAGAATACAATGACTAGACACAGAGCTTTAGCTTAGTGTTTTCTTTTTTTTTTTTTTCAAATAGTCATGGCTTCCTTTACAATCTCAGAGGGAGTCTGAAATTCACCCAAATTCTTAAAATAAATCCAATTTAACTTAGAAAAATTACTGTATGTCTGACAACATTTTCAGAAGAAGATAGGAAAGGATCTTTCTACACAAAATAACAATAATAAAATGATTGAATTCATTAAATGCCATGTATCAATTATTTATATGTATTATATATAGTGTATACCTATAGCTATATCTGGGCTTCACTGGTGGCTCAGATGTTAGAGAGTCCACCTGCAATGCAGAACACCCAGGTTTGATCCCTGGGTTGGAATGATCCCCTGGAGAAGGAAATGGCAATTCACTCCAGTATTCTTGCCTGGGAAATCCCATGGACAGAGAAGTCTGCCAGGCTATACCCCATGGGGTAGCAAAGAGTTTCATAGGACGGAGCATCTAAACAGCAACAACAATATGTATCTGTATCTGTCTAGCCTGAAGAGAAAGGATACTAATAAGCAGGATCCCAGTTATTCCTGCTAGGCATTTTGTAACATCACCTCCCTTAAACCTCCTAGACAATCACATGAGGAAACAAGGGGTTTGCCAAGATCTAGCAGCTGATGAAATCAGGTGGGATCAAATCTAGATCTAATGAGCCAGAAGCCAGTGTTCTTAGCTGACTCTGTTCCACCAACTTCCTGGTCATACTCAAAGTGGGAAAAAGAAAGCTTTCATGAAGATCTTCAGAAAGAATAGAAGGCTATTGCATCTGATTGGTATCAGCCTTTGTAAGTATCACTGGTACTTACCAGAGCTTCCCTTGTAGCTCAGATGGTAAAGAATCTGCCTACAATGCAGGTGACCCAGGTTCAGTCTCTGGGTTGGGAAGATCCCCTGGGGAAGGAAATGGCAATCCACTCCAATATTCTTGCCTGGAGAATTCCATGGACAGAGGAGCCTAGTGGGCTACAGTGCATGGCATTGCAAAGAGCAGGACACAACTGAATGACTAACACTTACTTATTTACTATCACTGGTAAATACNGAAGGAAATGGCAATCCACTCCAATATTCTTGCCTGGAGAATTCCATGGACAGAGGAGCCTAGTGGGCTACAGTGCATGGCATTGCAAAGAGCAGGACACAACTGAATGACTAACACTTACTTATTTACTATCACTGGTAAATACAATATCCATGGTTTATAGTTAACATTGTTTCCATCTGTGTCTTAAAAAAATTTTTTTTAATTAATTAATTTGGCTGCACTGGGTGTTGGTTGGGGCACATGAGATCTAATTCCCTGACCAGGGATCAAACCCAGACCCCCTGCATTGAGAGCACAGAGTCTTAGCCAGTGTACCACTAGGGAAGTCCCTCCAACTGTGTCTTAAAGGCAAGAAGGGAATGGGAGAAGGAAAACGGAGAGGGGAGGACAAGAGTTAAAGCAGCTTTGAAATCTTTGACGAGTCTACTCTTTGTCCCACTAGGCAAGTGGAGAGCACACTTTCTGGGAGAAAAGTCAAGTCATTCCCCACGGCACATCACTCCCCGAGAACAACTGGTTACCTCCTTCAGAGGGAGGTGTGTGATTCCTGCTGGCAGGGTGAAGCATCTGGCTTCAGGAAGAATGAGACATTCGGAGATGTAATCCAGTTCATCCTAAAGACCTGGGCAGGGCAGCCTTTAGAAGGCCGTTCCTTGCTCCACAAGCCCCAAGGATTTGAATGCCAGCAAGGATGACGCCAAGGAACCTTCCTCTTTCCTGATGGCGTGGCCGAGAAACCTCACTCCAGGGACCGGCTTCCTGGCCAGATGTTTGTCATCTACACCTGCAGACCTTAGGAAACCTAGGGTGACCTCAGTAGGTACAGCCTTGACTTCCTTCCCACCACCACCCCTGAGATGTGGGAACTGAATGAAAATCCACACTAGGACCATCCGCTCAACCAAACGGGTCAGGGTGGAGAACTTCCTCGCTTTATGGTCAGCAAATCAGGTGTTGGGCTGCCTCCTGGCACATCTGATCAAAGGACAAGACCATCCAGGCAGTGGGTCAGGCTGTTTTTCTTGCAGGCTGGTGTGGTGGGGCTTCTATTTTGTGGCTCATCCGGAAGCAGATGGTATTTATGTATTTATTTAGGCTGTTCCAGGTCTTTGTTGCAGCCTGCGGGCTTCTCTAGTTGCGTCTCAGTTGCCCTGAGACATGTGAGATCTTTCCGGACCAGGAATCAGACTCACGTCCCTTGCAATGGAAGTTGGATTCTTAATCCTGGACTACCAGGGAAGTCCCAGATGGTTCTGATTCTCTCGTGATACTCCCACAGCCTGTGCTAGAGCAAGGAAGCCACCCCATTGGGTTCTTGGACGTTGGATTAAGCCAGACAATCAGACAGCTGCCTTTGTGCACTATATTGTCTTAGCCTCTCCTAAAAGGGCCATTTCTGAACTAGCTTTTCATAGACTGCCCCCTTTTGCATTAGTGAACTATGCCAGCTGTAGGACCATTTCTGTGATACCACTAGGTGCTAAGTTGGTTCAATCGTGTCCCACTCTTTGCAGTCTTATGGACTGTAGCCCACTAGGCTCCTCTGTCCATGAGATTCTACAGGCACGAGTACTGGAGTAGGTTGCCATTTCCTCCTTGAGGCAATCTTCCTGACTCAGGGATCAAACCCCTGTCTCTTATGTCTCCTACATTGGCAGGCAGGTGCTTTACCACTAATGCCACCTGGGAAGCTGGTACTACTAAGGATGTGGCCCAGTCCAGCTGACAGCATTAATCCCCCTTTTCAGGCCTCTTCAGAGAAATACCTCTGGGTTTGAATAACCAGAAAAATGTGTGTTTCTCCTGGATGTGAGCCTGTTTTCTTCTCCAGGCATCATGAATCTGGTAACTTACAGAATTTCTCTCTTTACGTTGGGTGTTGGGAAATTAAAAGCTAAATACGTTGCCTACTTCCAACAACTTGCAAAGTCCCACAGGGCATGTATTGTCTGTACGCTCTCTGCACTTGTGTTCATCCTGTTTTCCTACCATTGTTTTCTTTTTGCCCTAATTGCTTCATCTCTTAGTTGTTGTTGATCACATTGGATATATTCTAAAGGTTCCCTGTATTACTCAGAGCAGGCCTACTAAAATCACAAACGGCTCCAAAATCTCAAAGCAGTAAGTGAGGATGACCTCTAACTTGGGCTTCATAGTGGCTCAGTGGTAAAGAATCCACCTGACAATGCAAGGAGACACAGGAGGCATGGGTTTGATCCCTGGGTACAGAAGATACCCCCGGAGAAGGAAATGGCAACACACCCCAGTATTCTTGCCTTGGAAATCCCATAGACAGAGGAGACTTGGTAGGCTACAGTCCACGGGGTTACAGAGTGAGACACGATGAGTGACTGGGCACACACACACACGGCCTCTCATTTGACTTAAGTCTAATGCAGCTATTATGTGGTGATTCCTCTCCTCAGGAACCCAAGTCCTTTTCACCATGAGATAGAAAGATAGGCAGCATATCAGAAAATTGACTGCTTCAACCTGGAAAGCACACACCATTTCTTTGCACTTTCCATTGGCCCACACTAGTCACACAGATGCAAAATTTCTTGGAAATATATTTCCCAGTTGGGCACACTCTTCCTCCAAGCCACTCTATATGGGAAGGAACATGAATCCTTGATGGTGGGCTATGCTTTCTCTGCCACACTCCCTAAATTGGTCTTGGAATAAGAAAATGAAACTAACTCAATAGACACTAGATAAAAAGGGAATTTCTCCTTGCCAAAGAATCAATCACTCCAAAAGTAACCAGAATTGATGAAGATGTATGGCTGGACTCTATGCTGGGTACTGTAAGTAACACAAAAAGGTAAGTTATACAGTTCTCGCCTTCAGGCAGATTACAGTGTTTCATGTACACCTCTACACTCCAACTTCCACGGTTAGGTAGAGATGTAGCCACTTCAAAATCATTCTCTGGTAGAGACATCATTCTGCCAGATATCTTTCCTGCCCTCATCAAGTTCTGTAAAGAGAAGAGTCAGACTCGACCAGGAGCTAGCTTGTTCTGCGGCATAAACTAAAGGCCTTCTGAAGCCACCTTTAGGGCAGCCAGTGAGAAGCAAGGAGGCGGGCACTCTGCATTTCCGGCCTTGGGTAAAGGGTTTAGTTTCCTCTTGCCTGGATTCCTAACCTGTAAATTGGAGATAATGATGTTTGCCTACCTTGCCCTTAGAATTAATTAGTGGTTGTGTGGCGCTTTTTGTCTGTAGATGAAAGGCTTTCATGTAAACATCATCACCATCTTCATCATGACCATTATTACCTTGGGTCCTGAAGATAAAGTGATGGAATTCCCACACACAGTTTCCAGGAGACTTGACTTTCTAACCTTTCAATCTCCTCCTCTACACTTTTAAAAAGAACTAGCCCACTTTCCCCCTCTCTCTGATCTTGCTGTCAAGGACTGAGAAAATGAGACCTAGTTGTCATTTCTTAGAGACCTGTGTTTCACACACCCCAACGTGATGATGACTTTCTCCCAGCAGTCGAGACTATACCATTTCAACCACTCTCCGAATCCAGATGTAAGAGATAGGTCAGAAGACAAGGGAAGGGAAAACACTTAAAGAAGCTTTTTAAAACATCTCGGAACTCTTGAAAAAATTATTTCATTTTTTTTTCTCCCAGGACATCTAACTATATATATTGACCTTTTCTATTTACTTTTCTATTTACATTATAAATATTATTTCCTTTCTTCCAGGTAGTGTAGTAGTAAAGAATCTTCCTGCCAATGCAGGAGAGGCAGGTTCGAGCCCTGGGTTGGGAAGATTCCCCTGGAGGAGGGCATGGCAACCCACTCCAGTATTCTTGCTTGAATAAACCCATGACAGAGAAAGCTGATAAGCTACAGTTCATGGGGTTGCAAAGAGCCAGACATGACTGGGCACGCATGCAGAGGCACAGTTATTTCCTTTGAACTTAGTACCATGGGCTGGAACCCAAGTTCTAGGGAGCTTGTCTGTCTCTGAACTCAGTAAAAGGTCAAACTCTGGTGTGAAAACTGGAGTCCTTCCAGGGAGATTGACAAGGCTTTGGACAACATCCTGCTTTTGGAAGTGGGAGCTAGGAGCAGAGGTAGTATGGGTGATGAAGTGATAGGAGCAACGCCAAGAAAATAGGGTCAGGTTATCAGAGAAGAACCTGAAGTTTCCTTGGTACCTAGATTTAGTGCTCCTGAGCCAGTACTGAGTTGGTATAACCCAATGGGGACTTATGCACAGTCCCAGTTCCCAGACTAGATTAGTTGGGGTCTTGATATTTCTGGGATGCCAATAAAATAGTTTGCTAAAGCAGTGTAAACCCTTTCACTTATCATCGGTGCTGGTACTTCCTCATTCTAAATGAGCCCTGAAATGTGAAAGCTGGTCGGGATTGGAAGAGCTGGAATGAGTCAGCTACCCCTGTGATTCCAGCCCCAGCTTGCCTTGTTTTCAGTGACAAGTTGCACAAGGGGATTAAAGTTTTGATTCTGAGTTCTTGGTGACTCATATGCTTAGTCAGGCAGTAATGAGCATAGCAAATATGCTTATGCCTTTTCCTGTGTGCTAGGCATTGTTCTACCCCCTTGGCATGAACTAAGTCATTTAACCCACCCTAGGAAGCAATTTCTATTATTACCCCTACTTTAGAGATAAGGAAACAGAGGCAGAAAGGGTTGTCTTATGCAAGCTTTCAAGGCCAGGCAGAGGCCCAGCCAGTCTTTGAACCCAAGCTATCTATACTTGGAGCCCCTAACCTACAGTGACTCTGCTGCTGCTGCTGCTAAGTCGCTTCAGTCGTGTCTGACTCTGTGCGACCCCGTAGACAGCAGTCCACCAGGCTCCTCTGTCCCCGGGATTCTCCAGGCAAGAACACTGGAGTGGGTTGCCATTTCCTTTTCCAACAATGACTCTATGAGTGTTCTTTTCTGTGTTGTGTAGCATTTCTTTGCATTAGGAAGTCAGTCCCTATTCCTGGACTGAATTTANACCAGGCTCCTCTGTCCCCGGGATTCTCCAGGCAAGAACACTGGAGTGGGTTGCCATTTCCTTTTCCAACAATGACTCTATGAGTGTTCTTTTCTGTGTTGTGTAGCATTTCTTTGCATTAGGAAGTCAGTCCCTATTCCTGGACTGAATTTAAATGATCTGGTTTTTTTTTCCCACAAATTGGAATTTTCATACCTACAGAAGACCTGCAAATACTGGGTTGGCCAAAATGTTTGATTCTTTTTGCCAACCCAGTATGATCAACCACCAAGCAGGGAAAAGGCGGAGCCCAGGTGGCGGATGCCACCTAGTGACCACTGGGTACAGATAGAAAGACACACTGGGGGTGAAAGGAGGGTACTGAGCACATGGGTCTAGTCCTTCCATGGCCAAGACAGGGTGTGGTTTTGTTTTGATTTTATTCTTTTAAAAAACACTCTAAACCAAGATGGAGATATCTGTTGCTGATGAGAAAATCTCTCAGAAAGTAGAAGAGACAAGNGGGGGTGAAAGGAGGGTACTGAGCACATGGGTCTAGTCCTTCCATGGCCAAGACAGGGTGTGGTTTTGTTTTGATTTTATTCTTTTAAAAAACACTCTAAACCAAGATGGAGATATCTGTTGCTGATGAGAAAATCTCTCAGAAAGTAGAAGAGACAAGAGGTCCTTTTAACAAATGGTGCTGGAATAACTGGAGATCCATAGGCAAAAAAAAAAAAAAAAACCACTCCAAATTAATTTAAGCGTGCTGCTGGTGGTAAGTCGCTTCAGTTGTGTCTGACTCTGTGCGACCATAGACGGAAGCCTACCAGGCTCCCCCGTCCCTGGGATTCTCCAGGCAAGAATGGAGTGAGTTGTCATTTTCTTCTCTAATGCATGAGAGTGAAAAGTGAAAGGGAAGTCTCTCAGTCGTGTCTGACTCTCCACGACCCCATGGACTGCAGCCTACCAGGCTCCTCCATCCATGGGATTTTCCAGGCAAGAGTACTGGAGTGGGGTGCCATTGCCTTCTCCTGATCTAAGTATAGATTTTACACTTTTGGCAAAAATTAACCCCAGATGAGTCATAGACCTAAATGTAAATGCAGAACTATAAAACTTCTAGAAGATAACATAGGAGAAAATCTAAGTGACCTTGGGTCTGGTGTAACTTAAAATAGAACGCCAAAGGCACAATCCAAACCGATGTCAGACTTCATTGATCCGGAGGGATGGTGTGGGGAGGGAGGGGGANGTTCTAGTTTCATTCTTTTACAAGTGGCTGACCAGCTTTCCTAGCACCACTTGTTAAAGAGATTGTCTTTTCTCCATTGTATATTCTTGCTTCCTTTGTCAAAGATAAGGTGTCTATATGTGTGTGGATTTATCTCTGGGCTTTCTATTTTGTTCCATTGATCTACATCACTGTCTTTGTGCCAGTACCATACTGTCTTGATGACTATAGCTTTGTAGTATAGTCTGAAGTGAGGCAAGTTGATTTCTCCAGTTCTATTCTTCTTTCTCAAGGTTGCTTTGGCTATTCGAGTTTTTTTTATTATTTCCACACAAATTGTGAAATTAGTTGTTCTAGTTCTCTGAAAAATACCATTGGTAGCTTGATAGGGATTGTATTGAATCTATAGATTGGGTAGTATACTCATTTTCACTATATTGATTCTTCTGATCCATGAACACGGTATATATCTCCATCTATTTATGTCATCTTTGATTTCTTTCATCAGTGTTTTATAGTTTTCTATATATAGGTCTTTTGTTTCTTTAGGTAGATTTATTCNATTAGTTGTTCTAGTTCTCTGAAAAATACCATTGGTAGCTTGATAGGGATTGTATTGAATCTATAGATTGGGTAGTATACTCATTTTCACTATATTGATTCTTCTGATCCATGAACACGGTATATATCTCCATCTATTTATGTCATCTTTGATTTCTTTCATCAGTGTTTTATAGTTTTCTATATATAGGTCTTTTGTTTCTTTAGGTAGATTTATTCCTAAGTATTTTATTCTTTTCGTTGCAATCGTGAATGGAATTGTTTCCCTCGTTTTTCTTTCTATTTTCTCATTGTTAGTGTATAGGAATGGAAGGGATTTCTGTGTGTTAATTTTATATCTTGCAACTTTACTATATTCATTGATTAGCTCTAGTAATTTTCTGGTGGAGTCTTTAGGGTTTTCTATATAGAGGATCATGTCATCTGCAAACAATGCATCTCTCCTGTATGAATGTGTTCATACAGGCTGAATGTGTTCATTCTGTGGACTGTGACAACAGCTTGCCATCAATTGTACTTTAGATCTGTCTCTCCTGTTATCAATTGTACATGCAAAAGAAATATAAAAGGATATTACTGGTAGACCAAGAAAAATATAATGAAGAAGATAATTTCAGACAGAAGGTAATATATTCTATAGTCAAACAGATATTATTCTTGAAAGTCTGTTTATTTCTGGCTCTTGGAGGAACAAGGGGCTTCCCTGATGGCTCAGTGGTAAAGAATCTGCCTGCCAGTGCAGGAGACATGGGTTCAATCCCTGGGTCAGGAAGATCCCCTGGAGAAGGTAAGTGGTAACCTACTCTGGTATTCTTTTCAGAAACCCCATGGATGAAAGAGCTTGGTGGGCTATAGTCCATGGGATTGCAAAAAGTCAGGCACAAATTAATGACTGAATGTGCACTTGGAGGAACAAACATTTTTAGAGGTTTACTTTGTGCCATTTGTATTGTCTCCTTTAATCTCACACTAATCCTGAGAGGAGGTGCTATTAGCTGTATTTTGCAGAGAAGGACACAAACCCAGAGTAAAATTAAAAGGTTCGGGGTCTGAACAAGATAACACAAAGGTTGTTTGACTCCCAAGCCGTGTTTTCCCACCACCTCACACTGATTACCAAAAACCACCCATAACATCATGTCCCCGGGCTGGTCAGTGTCCTCCCCACTGAAGGGCTTGGTGTCCAGGCCTGTCACGCTCTGAGCATCTGGACCCTGAGCAAAGCAAAGAACCTATCTTGTCCTTTACAGGGCTGCTCAGAGCTTGCGGACTAATCCTGACAACTAACGGATAGATTTTATTCTTTTCCCTGAAGAATCACCCCTATCCTCAGAAGCAAGCCCTAGAACTAAGAAAGGTTATAGAAAACTTCTTTTATTAATAGAAACAGCTAAAATTTTCATTTTCAGATCGCAGATTGGGGAGCTTTGAAGGTTAATAATGCTCAGTTGGATGAGTTTTTTTTCAAAAAGTCCTTTCATTTTGAAGCTATTGTAAACATTATAGAGACATATTTTCAGTCTATATCCTGGGAAACTGTCAACCAAACACTGGCTTCCTTCTCTGAGTTCTGGTGTCTGAAACAAAAGCTGGTATTTTTTGCTTGCGTGCCTGGTTGTTGTTTCAAAAGGAAACCAGAAGATTCTCAGCCTTCAGGCAGCACTAGTAGCCACAGACAGCTGGCAATTCTGCAACCACAGTGAAGAGGTTAGAGGAAACTCCCACTAGATCCCACACACAGATCCGCTGTGTATGCATGTTTGTACATATTTTTTAGTGAAGCACAAAATGTAGACTCAGAGAAGCACGACTGTGGTTACAGACTGAACTACCTTCCTGTCCTGACTTTGTGATTCACTGGACAAGTGGTTTGGGGGCTGAGAGAGGAGGGGGCCAGGAGCATGAATCCTTTGATTACATTAGAGCTTTAGAGATGTTTCTGGAAGAATAAGCAGATTGTCTTCTTTTTCTAAATATATATATGTATGTATGTATGTATGTATAAAACATATATCAGGCAGTGGAGACTGTTGCTTTTTCCCACACAATCATGAGCTGTTTCAGTCTCCATGGCGAGAAGAGGTCCTTGACCTGTATGCCTTGTCCCATAAAAGAGTAGAAGCAATCATGATGCTAGATCCATGCTGGCAAACCTCGAATGACTTTTTAAGAAATTAATCAATTTAATTGGGGGATAATTACTTGACAACATTGTAATGTTTTTTTGCCACATATCAACATGCATCAGCCACAGGCATACTTGTGTCCCCTCCCTCCTGAGCCCACCACCCACCTCCCTCCCCACTCCATCCCTCCAGGTTGTCACAGAGCACCAGCCCTGGGATTTTCCAAACGACAACAGTAATCATCACAGGGACTTCCCTAGTGGTCTAGTGATTAAGGCTCCATGCTTCCACTCTAGGGGATGTGGGTTCCATCCCTGGTTGGAGAGCTAAGATCCTTTGTGCTGCACAGCATGGCCAAAAATAAGAAATAAATAAGTAAAATTTTTAAAGTAACATAGAAACTACTTTTAAAAATGATCGTCATGTTTGGAGACATCTTTCTCAAGGGGAGCCCAGTGAATGATAGCCCTGTCTTTAACTCCGACCTTTCCCTCTGAGTCCCTAAATATCATTGGCCACAGAACAATGAGGCATCTGCTCTTAAGTCTCCCTCCCTAGGACCCCCTCATCCCACTCGAGGCCCCAAAACTCTCTGATGGCTCTGGGTTGCTCAAAACCCCCAAAGTGGGGCACAGCTTTGCTACTCCCTGGCTAGCAACACTGGCCTCACCTGGGGGCTGGTCAGAAATGCAGCATCCTGGGACATAGCCCTGACCTGCTGGATGGAGTCTGCATCCTAACAGGACCCTTGGTGACCTGTGGGCATGTGTGTTTTTAAAGGGCTGGTCTACACTATTTTCATGAGGGTACAGCTGAGCCTTGCCACCAACTCACATATGACCTGGGGCAGGTCAGGACATACCTCCGGGCTTCAGTTTTCTCATTTGTGAAATGAAGAAGTAAAACCATCCTCAGCTGGCTCCAGAGTCAGGCCAACCACTCACCTCTGGGTCAAATGAGTCAACCCCCTAAGCCTTAGTCTATGCTCAGTCGCTAAGTCAAGTCCGACACTTTGCAACTCCATGGAATGTAGCCCTCCAGCCTCCTCTGTCCATTGGATTTCTCAGGCAAGAAGGCTGGAGTGGGTTGCCATTTCCTACTCCAGGGGATCTTCCTAACCCAGGGATTGAACCCACATCTCCTGTGTCTCCTGCATTTGCAGGCAGATTATTTAACACTGAACCACCAGGGAAGTCCTTTGTTTACTCATTTGCAAAATAGCAATATTAAGTGGCCATCTGATGGGGCTATTGTAGAGAGGGGGATGGGTGAAAAAAAAATCTGTATCTTTTTCCTGTTGCTGCTGTAATAAGTTATCCCGAAGTTAGTGGCTCAAGGAAAAAACACTTTTAACTTACAGTTCTAGAGATCAGAAGCCTGAAATGGGTGTCATTGGGCCAAAACCAAGATGTCAGCAGGGCAAGGAAGCTCAGAGGGGAATCTGTTTTCTTGTGCTTCCAGATTCTAGAGGTTGCCCACATTCCTTGAGCCATGGCTCCCTCCACCTTCAATCTCACCAATAGTCAGTCAAGCCCTCACATCACATCATTCCACCCACTGCTTCTGCTATTACAGCTCCTTCTCTGACACTGCCTCTTGCCTCCTGCTTTCACTTATAAGGACTCTTGTGATTACCCACCAGATAATCCAAAACAATCAACCCATCTCACTGTCAACTGATTAGTAACCTTAATTCCATCCGTAGCCTTAATTCTTCCTTTGCTGTCTAATATAACATAATCATAGACTCCAGGGATTGGGACACAGGCATCTTTAGGGGGCAAATTTTGGCCACCACATGGAATTAGGGAGTTATCACTGTGCCTGGCAAGTAGTCAACACTCAATAAATGTTAGATGTTTTTATCCTGTTTTATAGGAGCAGAGCAGTGAAGTGGCTATGTTTTCATGGTGAAGTTGAAACAGAGTAGGACCCTACAGGCCCTGTTCTCCATGTCCTCAGCCTGCCCTTTGTCTGTGGAAAAACTCTAGCCAAAGAATAAGTTTAATCAGAGAAGTGAGAAAATGCAGAAGCAAAGGAAAGCAGTCCAACAAGATTAAATAATAATACTAGTTTGATCATTAAGCAAAGTCAAGGACCTTTGGTTCCTCCTCAAAGGCTATAGATAAGATTCTGAGCTATGTCCTGTGAGCTGTCTTGTAGATATTACTGAAACCCCCACCAGGTCAAAGAAGTTCACTACATGATGACCAGACTATAAGCCTTGACATAAGCTGCTGCAGTTCTGAGAACTGGCCTCAAGGAAATGGGAACAAACCAACCCTGGAACTGAAGACTAACTGTACTTAAAACAATCAAGATGACACTGGTCAGACCACCGACGACCAATTTGAAGATGCCTGTCAGAGCTGACTCTACTGTTTCTGCACGTAGCCCCCTCCCTGAGCCTATAAAAGCTTTTGCCCCCTGATTGTCAGGGTAGGGAATTGGCCTTTGGACAGAAGTCTACCCTCCCCTATCTCCTCGGTTTCCAGCAGCCAACATAAACAAACTTTCCTTCCCACCAACCTGGGAAGGCTTTTGAGTATTGAGCAGCCAGACCCCACTTCCTGTCACAAAATAACCAAGACTGTTTCCATAGATGTGTCTTCTGGTTCTGGCTTGTCTTATCTGCTACAACTTTGGCTCCTGTGGTTAGACACACATCCCTAACTTGGGGGCTCCCATACCCACTGACGAGTCAGCCATATCCCATGTCTAAAGCTTCAGAAACTTTCATGTGTACCTGTGGATAATAGGTTACAGCTTCATGACAGTTACAGGGTTCCCTGAACCCACTATCTGAGTTTTCTCCTGCAGACCACCTATGCTGTATCATGTTCATTCATTTGAGAAATCCTGAGTACCTCTCAGGGGCTTCCCTGGTGGCTCAGCGGTAAGGAGTCCACCTGCCAATTCAGGAGACACAAGAGACACAGGTTTGATCCCAGTGTCAGCAAGATCCCTTGGAAGAGGAAACAGCAACCCACTCCAGTATTCTTGCCTGGAAAATCCCATGGACAGAGGAACCTGGCAGTCTACAGTCCATGAGCTCACAGAGTTGGACATGACTTAACGACTGAGGATGCATGCACCAGTAACTTTCAGGTGCTGGGCACCAAAGCTAAAACAAGGTTGAGGGGGCTTATCTCTATTTCTCGATAGAAGCCTATGTACCTACAGAGGTGACTTGGGGGCTGCCAACAGGGTTCAGAGGGAAGCTGGGAGGCCCTGGCTTCTCTGAGCCTCACTTCAACGAGCAGCTTAACAAGAGACTCTATGGCCATCAGTGTGAAGAATTTAGACCAATTCTTTGTATTATATTTGGTTACCTCTTGGTTAGATAACATCTGAGTACAAATCATTGAACTCTTTAACGAAGTATTGTAGAGAATAAATCATGTTTTTTCTTTTTTTAAAGCAGCTTGAATTTTTTTTCTGTTTCACATAAGGTAAGCAAGGCGGTGACTTTTTCTTCTCTTTTTGCAGAGAAGGAAACCAGCTCTGGGTGAAACAGCGCTTTACTGAAAGCCACTGTGGTAAGTGGAGTTCTGCATAGTATTTGGTTTAAAAGCAGTGTCCCCTTTCTAGGACCTGGCACTCAGGGTGCTCAGTTGCTCACTGTGTCCGATTCTTTGCAACCCCTTGGACTGTGGTCCGCCAGACTCCTCTGTCCATGGAATTTCGCAGGCAAGAAAACTGGAGTGGGTTGCCATTTCCTACTCCAGAAGATCTTCCTGACCCAGGGATCAAACTCATGACTCTTGCATCTCCTGCATTGGCAGGAAGATTCTTTATCACTACACCACTTAGGAATCCCTTGGCACTCAGTGGACACTTGTAAATAAGTAAACCTCTATGAGTCTGCAAACCACTACTCTAAGATATGGAGCCCCTTTCCAGCTGAGTCTCCTGGGTTGGCCCCTGGGTTTGCTAATGCTGATGCCCCAGGTCCTCTGGTCCTGAGCCTGGAAATGCCTTCTCACCTCAGCTCAGTTGCATGGCTTCCACTGAGTGCCTTGAGCAGCTCTCCCTCCTTTGTCCTCATTAGTTTTGACTTCCTCTCTTTTCTTTCCATTTCTAGGCACCACCCTCCGCCATCTTTTGATCCACTTCTGGTATTTCTGGAGCACATGTCACCCCTCTTACCATCTTTCTGTCTCCTGTCAGGTAAATCCTGGTTTATCATCATAGTAGTCAGCCCAAAGCCCCCCCCCCCCCCATGATATTTGTTGCCTTCTTCTAAAAGGGATTCAGCCTGCCCTGCTTCCCAGGAGGAGAAATCACCCTCTTCCCCTTGCCAGCCCTGTCCTCTCCCCCACTCATCCATACTCCACACTCCCTCCCCTGCCTTACCATAGAGCAACAACAACCCTTACACAGGGCTTCCCAGGTGGCTCAGTGGTAAAGAACCCACCTGCCAATGCAGGAGACACAGGAGACTTGGGTTTGATCTCTGGGTTTGATCTAGGCAGATCCCCTGGAGGAGGGCACAGCAATGCACTCCATTATTCTTGCCTGGAGAATCCCATGGACAGAGGGAGCCTGGCGGACTACAGTCTACAGAGTCACAAAGAGTCAGACACGACCGAGCGACTAAACAACAACTCTCACACAAGCTCTTCTCCACCCCGGGGGATTTGAAATTACTTAAATTAAGCTGTCTCATCATTCCCTTCCAATCACTTCTAATAACACCTTATATTTATAGCTCTTTTGAGTTCACAAAGCTCTTTGACATTATCGCATTTAACTTGAGCTTCAGATGCCCATATGAAGTAAGCAAGGCGGTGACTTTTTCTTCTCTTTTTGCAGAGAAGGAAACCAGCTCTGGGTGAAACAGCGCTTTACTGAAAGCCACTGCGGTAAAACCAGCTGCAAGTTGAGGTTTGCCCAAGCACAACCCTCTCTGCACTATGTATTCAGCCTCGCATCCAAGGAGTAAGAAGGTTCAGGGCCTGTTTCATGTTTGTTTTGGAGGTGGAATTGGCAAACGAGCAAGTTGCTCTTGATTCTGCCTGTGGCTGTTGGAAAACTTGCCTCGCCCTCCTCACATTAGTTGCCTGTTGAATTTGGAACCTGAAACAAAGAAATCTTCCATTTGCTTGTATGCATGTTATATTGTTTCCTCCTTTGACTTCATAGAAAGGGAAGAAGCTGGAAACTTGCATTTCTGTCATAGTTAGTCACTTTAATTAGGCCAGGGCACTTGAAAATTAAGCCAGCTTTGTCATGAAAAGCAAGTTTCTTCTGTTGATAAAGGACAGCCTTTTGAAGCCATTGAAGATACCTAGTTTGGCAATATTCTGCACAGCACACCCTTGACCTGCCACAGAATAGAAGGGTAGTTAAGATACTGTATCTGAATTATTTGGTAACAGAAATAAATTCTCCTGGTCTCAGGACTCCAAATATTAAGAAATACAAATGTAGGCTGTAAGGGATCACTAGACGGTCAGTTCGTGTCATTTCTGTTCCCTCCCCTCTGCCTTCCTTGGAGAAAGCTGTACAATTTGGGCTGTTTTCAGAACCTTAGAGACATGTGAAGTACTTTGTATTTTCAAACTTTTGTTTTTTGGTTAAAATTGATACTGAAAGAAATGACAGATTACATCTTCAGAGCCAGGCAAGAGGAGTGGAAACTCCTCTTGTATTCTGCTTGGGAAAAGTGGTCACCCTAAAAGCTAATCAGTTTTCAGATCAGCTTTCCTCTTACTGAGTCAGGCTGGGAGCAGAATAAGAAACAGATGGTTCCAAACTTGAATGCAAAACAAGAAGTACCTCTGACTAGATGGTACTGAATTGAATGAATGAATATAGAATGCTTTTCCATCAAAGGAAGAACCAGGTGGTTCTGGATTAGGAAGAGAGGAGTCAGTGTGATTCAGTCATGACTTAAATAAACATATATTATAATTTTCCCTACTGAAGGGCCCTAGAAACAATGACTCCTCAGTAACAATAAACACACCACGTGCCCAGATATTGGTTTCTAAATGCCATTACCCTGGATTTGTCATGAAAAGGAACAGTTTCAGGGCTGGGGAAGGGAATACAAGATATGATATGTCAGAAAGTAGAAAAGCAAAGACTTACACATATTCATAAAAAGTGTCATGCAGGGACTTCCCTGGCAGTCCAGTGGTTAAGACTCCACAGTTTCCTTGCACAGGGTAAGGTTCAATCCCTGGTCAGGGAACTAAGATGACTTATGAGACACACAGCTTGGCTGAGAAATTTCAAAAAAAAAAAAAAAAAAGACAAGATCATACAAAGACATTCATGAGTATTAAATGCATATTGGTCAGTGAAAGAAGTTGGTTTGAAAAGGCTACCTACTGCATAAATACTGTATAATTACATTATGTAATATTCTGAAAAAGGCAAAGCTATAGAGAGGATAAACAGAACAATCTAGGGTGGGAAAGAAGATTGACCGAATAGGTGAAAACTCTTCTGAAAAGTAAAGAATTTTTTTACAACACAAAAAAATCACTTTGAGACTTATCCAAACTGTTTTCCAACTTCAGACTTTACTGTATAGAGTTTCTAAAAGGAAAGAACACACGATATATTTACATACGTATGTATTATAGAATATATAGGAAGAACTGAAAACTGCAAGTGTTGATGTGTAGGGTTTATAAATGCATGTAGGCAATATCTTGGGAGAAAGAGTAGATAAAGTTTCAATGCATACTGCAATTTGTTTAATAGACTGATTCATGTAATTCTGACATCATCTTAGGTTCCATGGAAAAGAGAAAGTGTTACTTGCTCAGTCGTGTCTGACTCTTTGCAACCGCATGGACTGTAGCCTACCAGGTTCCTCTGTCCGTGGGATTCTCCAGGCAAGAATACTGGAGTGGGTTGCCATGCCCTCTTCCAGGGATCTTCCTGACCCGGGGGTCAAACCTGGGTCTCCCGCATGGCAGGCAGATTCTTTACGATCTGAGTCACCAGGGAAAGTTTCATACTGCATTGTAAATAGACTGAATGAAGTTTAATAACAAGTGCAACTGAATTAAAAACAGAGTTTCCCTCTCCATCATGTCCTACCCCATTGCTGCAAAAAAAAGTCTCATAAAACGTAAGGGACCTATATGTCACAGACCCTGGGGCATGAAAGGCCAGAATATCATTGATAAGGCTGTCACTCTGCTCGCTGCTATTCAGAAATCTAGAACCCACCTGTAATGCTTCCAAGAAAGGGATATTTTTAATTACTGTGACAAAGTCAAATGGGCCCCATCGAATGAGCCCATCTTTCATAGTCCCAGTTGTAAAGGTGTCTACAGAAGATGTAGAGATGGAATATCACCTGAAGCCTACAGAAATTCAAGCCTCACACTGCTCCTGGCTAAATCTCATGGTCTTCTGAAGAGTAACTTCCTCACCAGCGTGCCTCATCTAGGGCGCCCACACACACACCCTTACTCACATTTACACACACTCACATACATTTCCCCCTTTTCTTCCCTGAATACTCAATTCCAAGGCAAACTCTGCGTTGCACCATTTGTTTTCTTTCTTTCTCTCTTTTTTTTTGCCTATGTAAGGAGCATGGGGACAAGCTTACAGATAACTGCAAACTTGTGTAGAGTCAGTATTTGTAAAACCTCTCAAAGTGACTCTTATCACTATCAAAATAGACTAGGTCAGCAGCCTGAAAAGGAAGTAAAACACAGAGGAAGAAAGATGATCTTCTTAAACCGGCATAAACATCCTTATTTATTTGTTATGGCCTCTTATTATCATTACTTTTCTTTGCTGGAATAGCATCAATATTTTTTCGTGAATTGTTATCACCTATTAGCCCAGAAGAAGGATAACACTTATTTATCACTCTTTCTACTTTCTGCCTTTCTTGTCACAACCATTTTCAATCTCTTTCCAAGATACTGGTTGGCACCGTGTATCATGTCCTCCCTTGGACGCTTTTACCAGCAGCACTAAGAGAATCTATTACTTTTGTCTTCTTGGTGAGTCACACAGTTTATTAAAAGCATCTCAAGGCCAGTGTAAGTGCAGCTGACTTAATAGTTGATGAAACACAGAGGAAGTTTTTTTTAATTAACTAAAGGCACACATGTCTTTATGTTAAAATTCTTTTGGCCACTATCCCTGATAGTTCAAGCACATGTTTAATATGATAATTACCCTTAAACAATTCAACCAATTTGGGTTTGGATACAAAGGAACCAGAAGAATGCAACTGATCGTTGGAAACCTTACAAAATAATCAGGGAAAAGATTAATCTTTCCAGTTCTCTACAGAATTGGGGAATGTTAGAGCAGGAAGAGACTTTGGGGGGTTGTCCATTTTAATTTAATTTGATTTAATTTTATAGATGAGGAGGCTGGGGGCCAGGGAGTTCTGATGCCTCACTGAAGGCTAGCAATTAGCTGCTGGATAAAACAAATTTGACCCAGTGTTTTTCCATTAAATCGTGGATTTGTATTATTTTTGGACTTCTAGACAAGAAAGAAATATGTTTGTTAATTAAATTCATCCTTATTATAATCATAGTGCTGAATATCATAAAGGTCTCTAGAAAGATGTAACCAAAGAGCATATGGCTCTAGGCCTTAAACACTGATTTCTGGGAATATTTAAGTGCCTTCAATTTCAGTAAGGGATTCAGAAGAAATCATAGTTGACATTTTCTAATTTCTCTGAAAAATAGGCAGCGGTAGAAACTGTTTTGGTTACCAGATGTGTGTGTGTGTTCAGTCGCGTCCAACTCTTTGAGGCCCCATGGACTGTAGCCCGCCAGAGTTCTCTGTCCACGGAGTTTTCCAGGCAAGTTTACTGGAGTGGGTTGCCGTCTCTTACTCCAAGGGATCTTCCTGACCCAGGGATTGAAACCACCTCTTTTCATTTGTAAAAGGATTCTTTACCACTGTGGCTCAGCTGGTAAAGAATCCACCTGTAATGCGCAAGACCTGGGTTCAATCCCTGGGTTGGGAAGATCCCCTGGAGAAGGGAAAGGCTACCCACTCCAGTATTCTGGCCTGGAGAATTCCACAGACTGTATAGTCTGTGGGGTCACAGAGAGTCTGATATGACTGAGATACTTTCACTTCACTTCACTTCACTTCTTTACCACTAGCACCACTGGGAAGCCCCTTGGTCAAGAGAGGAGACAGTCAGGTATTGCTGGGAACTAATGTTTTCTGCCACTTGCTCTTAGTTTCAGCCATCTTGAGNTGTGGGGTCACAGAGAGTCTGATATGACTGAGATACTTTCACTTCACTTCACTTCACTTCTTTACCACTAGCACCACTGGGAAGCCCCTTGGTCAAGAGAGGAGACAGTCAGGTATTGCTGGGAACTAATGTTTTCTGCCACTTGCTCTTAGTTTCAGCCATCTTGAGATACCACTGAAAATGGGATCTATGGGAAGAATTGAAGGCATGGAGATCATTATGGTTAAGAGGTCAACCATTCTGGATAGGGATGGAAAATGACATTTCCTAATATCTAAGTCACTGGCAAGGCCAGGAACTGTGGCCAGGAACTGTGGCCAGGAGCCCTCATTCTACACCCTCTGTATATTAACCTTATCTGTCTTCTCCCATGTTATATTAATATATTAATCATTATATTAATACTAGCATCATCAGGCTTCTCCTGTTATCCAAGTAAAAAGAACGATTAAAAAATCATTTGGGGAAATTTCTTTGTGCAATAGCTGAGACTTGGTGCTTTCACTGGTAGGGACCCAGTTCATCCCTGGTTGGGGAACTATGATCCAGTAAGCCACATGGTACAGCCAAAAATAATTATTTTGGTGTTCTCCCATACTTTGTCAAAATTTGGGCATATAAGAAGCTCTTCATTTGTGTTTTACTTTTGTTATCAATTATTTAGTTGATTTGGAGAAATTGTACCAAGTTTGGGTCCACCAATTTGTAACCATGAGGTAGACCAGTTGACCACATTGCAGAATGGAAACCTATGCCTGGAACTTCTCCAGGTAGTTTAAATGTGAAGCCACACTCCTCTTGAGCAACCACTTATGTGGTTCACACCTAGTTCTGACTGTCTCTGATTAAATCTCTCTCATATATGTTTTCTCTTTGTTTTTCTCTCAGATTAGTGGTGCTTCCTGTAGATAAGGCACTAAACATCTCAAGTCAGAGTATATCATTCTTTTTGCTTTACAGGTCACATTCAGCAAACAAGACACACTGGTCAATATAAACGCCTCTTGCATTGGATTTGGCTTCTGATTTATCATCTTCAGTGTCCGGATAATTATGGATTTGCTTTCAATAGCAGATTCATATATCCAGTGGGTGGTTAATTCCATTTCAATGACACTCACTAAACACCTTCATTGAGCTTACTGTTCTGACAGGCACTATAGAAAACATGGTCTCTTCAGGCAATAGAATCTAATTTATTTAACTTGTCATATTATTGTAATTTAGATGTGTTTCCTGTAGTTTGCTCATTTTATCTTCCATTTCTCAGTTTTTTAAAACATCAGAGCAATAAGTGGTACAATAGCTGCTTAGTAAATTTTTTAATGCACATTATTCTGCTTATGAATTTGTAAACTAATCAATTCATATGCTAATCTGCTATGGATCTGTGTTATTTCATAAAAATAAATCTGAAAATAGTATATTAATATTTATCAATGTTTAACTAAAGTCAACCTTATATATATATTTAAATTAAGTATCACTGTAAACAAAGGAACCATAAAAAATTCCTGAACATTTTGGGTCAGACTTTTCAAATCTGGAAGGAATGAAAAAGCTCAGGTTATCAGCAGTAATCTTTCAAAACTCAGGGTGCTTGAAGGACAGCCAAAATTATAATGAGCTTGAAGCAAATTATCTAATTAATCTTGGTTGAGGCAATGACTGTCCTAGCTTGTGAAGCCACCTGTCTCCATTTGAAGATGTCAACATCAAAAGTGAAACATTTACTGAGAGCCCACAATGCTTCAGGCAATGGAGAGGAAAGCAAAGTGAAAAGACCTCACTTTAGTGAGCTTATAATTACAAGGGAAGTAATGGGGAGGGTATTTTACGGGAGAAATAAATAGAAATAACAAGATAATACTGAGCAAGAAGAAATTTTAGGATGAGCTCAGGAAAATAATTCCTATCAAAGTTCTCAGTGTAATCACTGGAGACATTATAGTGTATAATGTTGCTGGGGTTATTAATATTAATCATAGTAATCATCATTTATTATGAGTGCAGCATACAGAACAATTTTGCAGTGGTAGGATGATGGAACAGATAGAGCTGAGCAAGGCTGTGCAGTTTATGAATTCCAAGAACAGAAGGGCTTATGTCCTTCATTATCAGAGACAAGTGCTGCCTGACCACATCCAAACACGTGTCTTCTTTGCAACTCTACTCTTTTAATTAAAGAAGATGATCCTTAATGTTACTGACTCACTTGACAAAACACCACATCCAAGAATGTTCAGTTATCGTCAGTGGGGAGCATGTGTGTCCGTCTTCCTGTTTTCTTTCATCTTCAAAAAGTAATCAAAATACTTACAAAATAAATTTATCTTGTTATTGTGCATAATTCTTTGCTTATCTTGCAACTATGTGCAAGATAAATCAGGTGAAGAATAAAGAATGGAACTTTAGTAAAAACTAAAGAAATTTAGATTACTAAACCAGTTTTCATTGAATTTTTTATTGAAATAATTGTAGATACACATACAATTATAACAAGTAATACAGAAAGTATCTTCAACTCAGTTTCCCTCAACACTTTGCAAAACTGTAGTATAATATTACGACCAGGATATTGACATTGATACAATCCACTGACACTATTCATATTTTCCTAGCTTAACATGTATACATTGGTGTGTACTTAGTCTTATACAATTTCATTACATGTAGGTTCATCTATCACCACAGTCAACATATAGAACATTTCATCATCACAAGGATCTCTCCTGTTGCTTTGTATTAGCAACATCTAACTTTCCTCTCACCCTGTTAATAACCCCTGGCAACCACTAATTCTTGTCCTATTTCTAAAATGTTGTCATTTCAAAATTACTCTCTAAAGGAATCATACAGAATTACCTTTTGAGATTGGCTCTTTTCACTGAGCATAATTCCCTGGAGATATATCCAAGTCACTACTTGTATCAATGGTTCATTTCTTTTGATTGCAAAGTATGTCATGGTGTATATGAACCATAGTTTGTTTAACTGCTCACCTGTTGAAGGACATTTGGGCTGTTTCCAGTTTTTAACTATTACAAAACACTGCTTTGTACATTCATAAACAGGTGTTCATCATGTTTGTCCAAGAGTGCAATTGTTAGATCAGATGGTTACTGTGTATTCAGACTTATAAGAAAACATCAAATTGTCTTCCAAGTGGCTGTATCATTTTTAATTCCCACCAACAATGTGTGATTGATCCATTTTCTCTGCATCCTTGCCAGCACCTGGTGGTGTCAATATTTTTAATTTTAGCCATTATTGTGGGTGAACAGTGATATCCCCTCATGGTCTTAATGTGGATTTCTTGAATGGCAAATGATGATGAACACCTTTATATTTATTTGCCAACTGTATGACCTCTTCAATAAAAGTGTCTTTATGGCTTTTATCAAAAATTATCATTTC
The DNA here is from genome assembly GCA_006410615.1 of Neotragus moschatus. Lineage (NCBI taxonomy): Eukaryota > Metazoa > Chordata > Mammalia > Artiodactyla > Bovidae > Neotragus > Neotragus moschatus. The sequence goes on from SJYA01001801.1 coordinate 608,025, forward strand.
TGATGAGGGTTTATTCCAGGAATACAAGAATGGTTTAAGACATGAAACCCGATTAAGATAATTTTCCACCTTAATAAAATTTAAAATAAGGGATAATCTATATATGTTCTCCTCCAATTCAATAAGATTAGACATTTATGTATGATGTTTAAATAATCGAAAAGAATACTTTAGAAATTAGGAACAGAAATAAAATTTCTTCAAGTGATAAGGGTAATTATAAAAAAATCTGCCACAATTATCATACTTAGTGAAACATTAGAAGCATTCTGTTTAAAGTCAGGAAAATCACAAGGATATCACCATTACTATTTCCATTCAACTCAATTCTAGAAGTCTTAGTCAGAGCTAAAAAAAATAAATAAATAAATAAATAAAATGGAAGGGGAAAAAAAATCAGCTCCAAAGAACTTGATTGTTCAAACAGCACATCCAAGAGAATCTACACATTTTTCAACCTAATAAGATGGTGTGTTACAAGAGCAGTATTAAAAAGTCAGTGGCATTCCAGGACACTAGCAATGACCAATTGGATTATATTCTTTTTTTAAATGTCCATTTACAAAATGCAATAGGAATACAATTAACATGAAATATATGAAAAAAAAATATGAAAATCCTTATAATGTATTACTTAGTAACATAAAAGACCTAAATAAACAGGGAGCTAGCTCATGCTCATGATTTGGAAGACTCACCACTGTGATGTCAGTTTTTCCCCCAAATTAATCTACAGATTTAATGCTTTATCTCGGGCTTTGACAAGTTGAGCCTAAACATCAGGGATCGAGTCCAGGTCTCCCACATTGTGGGCAGATTCTTTACCATCTGAGCCACGAAACAAGGCTCTTCAGGAAAGCTAAAAAAATTCTGAAGAAAAAAGTAGAAGAAAGGATAAAAATATGTAAAAAGATATCACCTTTTCAGATATCAACATTTATTATAAAACTATAGAAAAGAGAACAATGTACCATTGATAAAGGGGCAGAAAATTAGGCCAATTAATCAGAAAAAAAAAATGTCCAGAAAAAGAGCTTGGCAAGTGTGGAAATTTGATAGCTAACAGAGGAAGCATTACAACTCAGTGTAGACAAGATGACTAATTAATAAAGGATGCAGGAACAGTATGTTACTGTAGGTAGGGAAACATTTAGAACTTCATCTCATTTTGTACACATGCCTAATTATAGACAGATTAAACACACCAAAGCCTTTGACTGTGTGGATCACAACAAACTGTGGAAAATTCTTCAAGAGATGGGAATACCAGACCACCTGACCTGCCTCCTGAGAAATCTGTATGCAGCTCAAGAAGCAACAGTTAGAACTGGACATGGAACAACAAACTGGTTCCAAGTCGGGACAGGAGTNTAGTAATCAAGGAAATGCATATTAGAACAAGGAAATATCTTTTTAGGCCTGTCAGATTGGCAAGAATTCTCACAATACCAAGTGCTGGTCAAGATGAGGACATTTCATACAGTCTTGTCAAACTGATAAGAAACTGACGCAAACACTTTGAAAAATAATTTTGCATTATCTGATAAGTTACAGTTGTGCATACCATAACGGTCTTCCCTGGTAGCTCAGATGGTAAAGAGTCCACCTGTAATGCAAGAGACGTGGGTTTGATCCCTAGGTTGGGAAAATCCCCTGGAGAAGGAAATGGCAACCCACTCCAGCATTCTTGCCTAGAGAATTCCATGGACAGAGGAGCCTGGAGGGCTACAGCCCATGCAGTTGCAAAAAAGACAGAGATGGACACAACTGAGCAACTAACACTTTCACTGCACTTTTTTCACATACCCTAAATCCATCAATCCTAATTTTTAGTACATAACCATGAGAGAATTTTGCACAGTATTTAGGGAGGCATGTAAATGGATTTTCATCACATCATTGTTTGTAATAATGCAATGTTGAAAATAATTTAAATCTAATTGGAAAATAGATAATTGTGACATCTAGTTGAAGCACATGAAATTGCTGCTATTCAACCATTTGGATATGGTTCAAGTTAATAAATTTATAAAACTGAGTATTATACAGGCGCTAAAATGAATGAACTAAACCAATATGATTCACCATGGATAAACCCTTAAAATAAAATATTAAGTGAAAAGCCCATGCTATAGTATTTATGGTATGATCACAAGCACATTCAGGTAAAAATCATCATCTTTCAGATCGAGGATCTATGCATAAAAATAACTAGAAGTGTTTCAGAGATTTTGAAGATGGCAAAAGGATTCATTGAGAACTGTATGGTTTATGCTCATACTGAAAGTAGCGGTTCCCCTGAAGGAAACCGTAGCGTTATTAGACAAGGAAATAGGCTCTGTGTGGCCCCAAGTTACAAATGTTCACTGTACTATTCTAGTCCCTTACTTATTCCAGTTTATTTTATATTTACTAGGTGATCCATTACTGGATATTAATCCAAAGAGAAGAGAGTAAATAATTCTATGTAGAAGACCAAAAAATCTCCAGAGGTAGAAAATAAATAGATGTTGTTAACTGAAACAGAGAAGGAAATGGCAACCCACTCCAGTATTCTTGCCTGGGAAATCCCATGGGCCAAGGAGACTGGTGGGCTACAGTCCATGAGATCGCAAAGAGTCGGACACAACTTAGGGACTAAACCACCAACCGCCACCATTAACTGAAAATCTGTCCATGAGATTGCAAAGAGTTGGACACAACTTAGGGACTAAACCACCAACCGCCACCATTAATTTATTACAACATTTTCCACTTGTTTCTAGAAATTCCTATGTATATCATATCAATCCTAAGCTTATTTTCAGTGATGATTAAGATTGGCAAATTCACTTTTATTGTTCCCCTTCTTTTCTTTGCTCACGAGGTTAGTGATCCATACATGAGATTTTAAAAGTATGTCCTCTAGTTCTTAGTGATATAAAGAGAAAATGAAACACAAGTGTGAATTAATTTTATTTCTTTATATCTAAAACTCACTATGTGTTCCCTACCATATGTGCATGTGCGTGGTAAGTCACTTCAGCTGTGTTAACCCAGGGACTGAACCCATATCTCTATGTCTCCTGCATTGGCAGGCAGATTCTTTACCACTGCCGCCACCATGGAAGCCCATCAGAACAATCATCTTCAAGTCACAAGTACTGAAACCAAAATAGGGAAGCTGTGAGCTTTCTCAGGATTATCTATTTGGGGCAGCAATTTCTCTGAGCTTTTAGGGAGACGCAGGAGGCATGTCTGAGCTGTGAGCTAGTGTGAGTGGCCCCAATGTGGAAAGGAAAGGGAAGGAGGATTTGAGGTCAAGGGAACCAGGAAGACTGGTTAAACCAGAGCCTGACATTCTGATGAGTTTAGTAGGTGACAGAGCTTGGTCACAGATAGAGGTCACAAGAGTCAGCACTGCTGTCAGAGATGAGTGTTGAGAGACCAAAAGGACACTGAAGACCAGAGCTGAGCCAGAGGAGGGCTACTGTCAAATCCTAATTGGAGAGAAGAGCAGAAGAGATGGGAGTTAGAAGTGGGTTGAGGTGAGAAGGGAGTTTCCGAGATCACGGGGCACTGCCAGAGCAGGCAGCATGGCACCACAAATTCCTAGTTTCTTGATGTATCTCCTGCTTCTTTTGCATCCTTGTTGTTAACCACTGACCAGCAACTGACTCCTAATTTGCCTAAAGCTTCACTGTTCATTTCTCCTTTTGTGTGTCTCAGTCCCTCAGTCGTGTCTGACTCTTTGCAACCCCAGGGACTGTAGCCTGCCAGGCTTCTCTGTCCATGGGATTTCCCAGGCAAGAATAGTGGAGTGGACTGCCATTCCCTTCTCCAGAGCATCTTCCCCACCCAGGGATTGAACCCGGATCTCCCGCACTGCAGGAGTCTACTGGGGAAAGGACGGATAGCCATTCAGTTTGGTGATAATGAGACAAGGGTTCAGAAATTCATCCATAACCCAGGGTGAGCAGATCCAGGGAACAGCACCAGAATTTTCCTACAAACTTCTCTCCTAATTTTAATTTTAGGAACCCTGAAGGTGGCCTTATCACAGCCCATTACATGGGTAATTTTATTTCAATGTGCAAAGAGTCAGAAAATGGGTTTAAGGGGGTCAGTTGTATGGTGATGGATGGAAAGTAGACCTTTGGTAGGGATCTCTCTATTGTGGATACAGAATATAATCACAGTGGTGTACACCTGAGACTTATGTAATGGAATATTACCTATTTTCAATTTTTTAAAAAGCTAAAAAAAATAAAGAGAAATTTTGTTGTGTTCTTCATTTCACTATGATATATTTGAGATCATCAAGTCAGACTATACTACCAAGCCTTGGAAATATCACACCAGGCCCTGCAAAATGAGATCATGAATTGGTTTCCACGTTTTCTCTAGTGACTTGGATCTGAGGTCCCAAACCTGAGCTAGGAACTAGCACACTAGATAGAAATCTCAGAAGTGAAGGGGATTAAATCGATACTGGTACTACATAATACTGTCTCTACAACCTTACTTCTAGGTGGGACTCAAACTTGCCCACCACTGACCCGTGCCTTGTGTTTACACCAGAGGGGATGGCATTCTTGACCCAAAGTAAACCTGAGATCCTGAATCCTGAATGGCTTGGCAGGAAGACAATCTCAGCCTTTCCTCCAAATTTGCTACAATATTTTCTCCAGAGGCACACTGACTCTGACTGCTGCGGTAACGTCAGTTTTGAGTCCCTGCTGTTGAAGCCTTGTTTGTTGTTTTAGTCGCTCAGTCATGTCTGACTCTTTCGTGACCCCATGGACTGTAGCCCACCAGACTCCTCTGTCCATGGGATTTCCCAGGCAAGAATACTGGAGTGGGTTGCCATTTCCTTCTCCAGGGGATCTTTCCTACCCAGGGATTCAACGGGCGTCTCCTGCATTAGCAGGCGGACTTTTTAACTGGTGAGTCACCAGGGAAGCCCAGAAAAGCCTTAGGGAGGCCTTTTCTAAGCTCTGACCAGATTTCAGAACAGCCTGTCCCCTAAAAGGCAATTTGAGTGAAGAGCCAGTGGTATAGGAAGACCCCAGACGACCAGGCCCATCACGAAGCTATAAGAATGCTCCCAGGGGAGGGTATGAGCAACATCACCTCACTGAAGACTCAGGGCAGGACAGGGAGAGGACACCGAGGCTATCATATGGTCCTTGGATAGGTGGCCTGCTGTATTTGTCCTGGGGTCAGGGCCACACCCCTGTGTCTGTGGGGAGGTGATTTCCACTGTCAATCATCAGGTGATGAGGTGGACCTATTGCAAATATCTGCAGATAAACCGGCTCAGAGTTTCACCACTCCATGCTGCCTGCCGGGAGCAAGCTGCTCCTCCTTTAGAGCTCCGACCTGAGGATGGACAGGAAAATGCTTGCTCTCTGTTACCCTTCCCACAGATGAAGTAAATTCAGTTCTGCCAAAGGCTCCACGGTGTCAAGAGAGAACAAGGGAGAAACGATCCCAGAGACCACAGAATGTAAGTGTTTGCTTAATCCCTCCTTTCTCCTCTCCATCCCCAAATGACCTCTCAAATTCGCGCTGCATCGTCTCCTCTAGACTCCAGGGGCGCGTCTCAATCCGTCCCCCTACATTTACCTGCCCCTTCATGCCACCCCCCAGACCATATCTGATCTCTGTTAAAAATTCACCCGTGACCTCAAGGAACTGCCTTTCTAGATTCACCTCCAGCTTGTCTCCCCGCATGCCTTCGAGGTGTCTGCACTAGCTCATGAGGTCTGCGAGAGCAAGGTTAGCTCGTTCACTGAATTTGCCACAGCGTCTATGGTAACACAGGGCGCACAGCACGTGGGTCATAGATACACATTGATTCTATTTTCTTTGTCCACTGTCATGGTCAGCATGACCCTGGCTCCCTGTGTTGGAGGCCTGGTGGAATCAGCCACGCAAAGGGTAATGAACTAAAGGAAAAAAGGCTCTTTTTCCATTTTACTCTGGAGGGCAAGAATATTCTTAAAACCAAAAAGACTTTAACATCTTTTCAGCTTTAATGTAATTTCTTGGGAGAATTAAAGGTGCCAAATGAAAACAAATTTCTTACATGTAGGCTACTTATTATTTTTACCACTAAGTGAAAATTGTGCCAATTTTATTCTCTTGGTGACTGCGAAATGTCTCTCTAATAAAACACATGTTTTTCTCGAAGTTTTTTTTTTTTTTTTTCCTCCAGCAGGATAACTATGTTCCCCTGGGCTACAGAGTATTGTTAATTATAATGATAAGATACACACAGGAAAAAAAAAAAAAAAAGATCAGGAAATGCTTAAAAGTCTCTAACAAATGTTTATCAGGAAATGTTATTCCAGAATCAAAACATTTCCTGTCCAATGATTATGCCATGGAGAAAAATCATGTGATGCCAGTTATGGGGTCTTATAAAAAGAATTTTTCTGATGAAATATGTTTATTTGAAGCAAAATCATTACAAATAACATGAGATAAATGACAGTTGCTCATAATCACACTTTTTAAAAAAAGTTTATTATTCACATCAAAATCTTACAGAAATTACAAAATCTCAAACCTTACAGAAATATATAAGGAGTAAATTGGAAATTCACCATCTCACCACTCAGAGATAACCACTCTTAATATTACCTCAATATTTAAATGAACATGATTCCAAGTGTGTGAATGCTTAGTCACTCAGTCATGTACAACTCTATTTGACCCCATGGACTGCAGCCCTCCAGGCTCCTCTGTCCATGGAATTTTCCAGGCAAGAATACTGGAGTAGGTTGCCATTTCCTCCTCCAGGGGATCTTCCTGACCCAGGGACTGAACCCATGTTTCCTGGGTCTCCTGCATTGACAGAAAGATTCTTTACCACTGAGCCATCTGGGAAGTCCTTGGACTGCAAGAAGATCAAACCAGTCAGTCTNAATTTTCCAGGCAAGAATACTGGAGTAGGTTGCCATTTCCTCCTCCAGGGGATCTTCCTGACCCAGGGACTGAACCCATGTTTCCTGGGTCTCCTGCATTGACAGAAAGATTCTTTACCACTGAGCCATCTGGGAAGTCCTTGGACTGCAAGAAGATCAAACCAGTCAGTCTTGAAGGAAGTCAACCTTGAATATTTATTGGAAGGACTGATGCTGAAGCTGAAGCTCCAACACTTTGGCCACGTGATGCAAAGAGCTGACTCATTGGGAAAAGACCCTGATGCCGGGAAAGATTGAAGGCAAAAGGAAAAGAGGGCAGTAAAGGATGAGATGGTTAAATGGCATCATCGACTCAACGGATGTGAATTGGAGCAAACTCCAGGAGATAGTGGAGGACAGAGGATCCTGGCATGAGGTCCATGAGGTCACAAAGAGTCAGACACGACTTAGTGACTGAACAACAACAACAACCAAGACCAGCTAGGTCTTGGTGCATATATATAATAATAGGTGTATCAGCAACATATCATAGATATCTTTCCCTGTCAACAAGTCTATAACTGCAGTGTGTATTCATAAGTGTGCATGAATATCATAGGTATCCATTGGGATGTTCCAAGCTGCAACATCCCAACATCCATTGGGATGTTTGCTCTTCAAACATCAAGTCCTAGTGTGACAATACAAGAAAAGCCTGAAAGGAAGAGGGGGCAGCTGAGTGGGTGGAGAGGTCATTCTTTAACATAAACTTTCTCATAAGTGTCTACGTCCAGGATTAGCCACCTGCTCACCACAGACACTGCCAATGAGAAGGCACTGATAAAATGTGCTCACAGAGGCCAAGATTTCTTCTCTGTGACTAATTGCATTGCTACCTAAACGAAACAGGGTTCTGTGAGCAAAACACATGCGCAATGAAACACATGAAACAAGCTTAAATCCATGAATTCACAATGATACCAACAAAGTCATTTGATCACCGCTGGAGACTGTGAGTGAAACAGCTCATTATTTTGCAAACTAGCAAATTAAGAAAAAGAATTAAATGTTTTTCTGGTCTTCCTATATCACTTGGAAACCAACTCACTGAGGAAAGTAGTTTCCTTTTATAAAAGTGTTCCAACTAATAGATGGAAGACAAATGATGGTGTTAGGATTATCACCATTTATAACACTAGATGCTAATCTAATCAGTAGATTGAATTCAGTATAGTATGGATACATGCACCGAGCATCAACAATTACTAACATCACACACCTCTTGATGGAAGGACACAACATTATCTAAGAAGTTATCTTGCTGGGAAAAAAAAAAAAAAACCAACCTGAATTTAACCAAGACTATAGATCAGGGGTCCCCAGCCTCCCGGATCTAATGCCTGATGATCTGAGGTGGAGTTGATGTAATAATAAAGAAATAAAGTGCACAACAAATGTTAATGTGCTTGAATCATCCTGAAACCATCCCCTCTACCCATCCAGTCTCTCACAAAACTGGTCCCTGATGCCAAAAAGATTGAGGACTGCTGCTCTAGATTATCAATGACCAATTTATAGAACGTATGAAGAGAGCATTCAGGAAAATCCAGAATTTGGAAAATCTAGAGGACAAAAGGAGAAGGCCAAAGGAAAAAGGGTATTAGAGGATGAGATGGTTAGATAGCATCACTGATTCAGTGGACATGAATTTGAGCAAACTCTGGGAGACAAGGAAGGACAGAGAAGCCTGACCTGCTGCAGTCCATGGGGTCGCAAACAGCCACTGGACAACAGCAACAGCAACAGAGGACAAATAACTTAAAATTTTCAAGGAAACGAAAGGAACTGAAGAAGGAACCTGTGAATTAAAAGAGACTTACAAGACCTATCAACTAATTGCAACGTGTAGACTTTGAGTCCTGAGTCACCGAAACTGTTAAAAAAGTATATAAGGCAATTGTGAGGTAATTAAAAATTTGAACTCTGAAAGAATGTCTTCTGATCAAGAAATCTGTGAAAGGATGATAATATTTCAGTTACAATTTTTTACAAAAGAGTTCTTATTGTTTAAGAACTTTTACATACTTATGTATTGAAATATTTAATATTCAAATTGAAATATTTATAGATGAAATGACAGGATGCTTCAAAATAATATGGTAGTGGAGAGAAATATTGATAAAACCCATTTTGGCTGTGGATTGCTAATTGATGAAGCTGAATGATGAATGCATGGGGGCTTATTAATCATTTTTTCCATTTTTGTACATGTTTGAAATTTTTCCTAGTACAAAGTGAAAGAAAGAAAAAAAGAAGGAAGGAAGGGAAGGTGGCTTTTAGGTAGGCCACCAACAGTATTCTTCATACTTTAATTTTTCTAATTAACTTGCCATAAAATATATAGGCTGTTTTTCCTTTTCTCCTAATTCTAAAGATGCTGAGATGGACTTCCCCGGTGGTCCAGTGGTTAAGACTCTGTGTGTCCATTAAAGGGGTGGGGGTTTGATCCCTGGTGGGGGAATTAAGATCTCATTCCACTAGGAGTATTTCTTTTTATTAAAGTTAAGCGCCGAAGAGTTGATACTTTTGAACTGTGCTGTTGGAGAAGACCCTTGAGAGTCCCTTGGACTGTTAGGAGATACAACCAGTCCATCCTAAAGGAGATCAGTCTTGGGTGTTCACTGGAAGGACTGATGTTGAAGCTGAAACTCCAATACTTTGGCCACCTCATGAGAAGAGCTGACTCACTGGAAAAGACCCTGATGCTGGGAGGGATTGGGGGCAGGAGGAGAAGGGGATGACCAAGGATGAGATGGCTGGATGGCATCACTGACTCAATGGACATGAGTTTGTGTAAACTCCAGGAGTTGGTGATGGACAGGGAGACCTGGTGTGCTGCGATTCAAGGGGTCACAAAGAGCTGGACTCGACTGAGTGACTGAGATGAACTGATTCCACTAGGAGCAGCCCCCGCCCCTGCCCAAATACTGTGATTTATAGTCATCTGCATACATCTTTTCACATTAACAGATTCCTAAAGGTGGGTTTATTAAGCCAAAGGATAAATTTAATACATAAAGTCAAACTGCGTTCAAAAGGGCTCTGCCAAAATACACTTTCAAATGGATTTTTAAGTTATTTTGATGAAAATATTGAGATTTTATTAGGATAGCATTAGACTTACAAATAAATTTTAGGAAAATTGACATCCTTACAATATTGAATCTTCCTCTCTAAAAACAATACAATATTATCCTCTATTTTGCCTTCCTTTGTCTCAGTAGTTTTATAGTTTTCTAACTGATTTTTATATATTGATTTTGTAACTAGCTATGTTGCTGAACTATTATTTCTAAAAGTTTTTCAGTTTCTATCTATTTCAGTTAAGCCAAAAGTATGAATGATTAAGGTGGTGTTTGACAAGGAGAACCAGAAAAACTCAAATCCTATTCTGAACCTGCTTTCCTTTAAGGTCCCCAAGAAGAGTACATGAACACAGACACACAAAGAAAGCAGGGCACTGTTACCCTCTGATGACTCTCCCTAGGAGCCTTGAACTCAAGCAGATTAGGCTACACTGTCACATTATGGGCTTCCCTGGTGGCTCAGATGGTAAAGAGTCTGCCTGCAATGCTGGAGACCTGGGTTCAGTCCCTGGGTCAGGAAGATCCCCTGGAGAAGGAAATGGCAACCCAATATATACGCCTATATGGCATAAACGAAACAGGCATGGAACCATGATCTTGGCTCTTGCCCCTGCAATGCAGGATAATAAACACAAGCCAGAGCACCCGGTCAAGAAAAGCATGTACTAGAGCATTAAAGCGTTTGCTCCAATGCTTGGGGAGTTGGTGATGGACAGGGAAGCCTGCCATGCCACAGTCCATGGGGTCACAAAGAGTCAGACAGGACTGAGCAACTGAACTAGCTTGGAGCAACGGGATTATCATTGAGCTTCTGCCTTTCAGGCGCAAGGAATGAAAAGCCACAAGAGGAATTAGTACTTTGTTGGCTGCCTCCCAAGAAGGGGCTCTGACATTTTTTTCCCCTCAAGCCTTCTTAAAAAAGAGTCACAAAAGTCACTCCCAGTGCCTCCTACTGGACAGAACGGCACAAGAACAGCTCCATTCTCGGAGGGCAGTAGCCATAAAGTGCCTTTGAACTTGATCAGTCTCAAAGTTGGAATAGAGTAACGGGGAAGGGAAAAGAGGTTGTGAGCATCCCTCAGCCAAAAAATCTAACTGCATCATCAATAAATAATGATAAATTCTCCATATCCTGGGAATTCCGTGGCATCCAGTGGTTAAGACTCGGTGATTTCACTTCCAGGGCCTGGGTTGAATCCCTGGTGAGAGAGCTATGATCCTGCAAGTTGTGAGACACAGTTTAAAAAAAAATTTTTTTTTTCTCTGTGTCCTTCTCAGTCTTCAGTTCCTTACTTTACTTTCTTATCTAATTGTAACCATTGCTTTATTACTACATTTAACGGACATGCTGTTAGGATTTCACCATTAAATATGAAGCTAGTTTTCAGTGTGTGCATGTAGGCTTTTACTAAAATTTTTTTATCAAAAATGAACATAATGATTGAATTATATCAAAGATATAAACATACCCCATTCCTTTGGCCTGTTTTTAGAATCGCACTACACGTTTATGGTGCTTTTGCACATATCTTGTTTTTTTGTTTTTTTTATAAATTGAAGGTTTGTGGCAACTTGTGTTGAGCAACTCTTTTGGCACTTTTTTTTTTTTTTTCTAGCAGCATTTGCTTATTTTGTGCCTCTGTGTCACATTTTGGTAATTCTCACAATATTTCAACCCTCCACGAGGAACAGATTATGACTCACTGAAGGCTCAGATGAGATTTAGGAGTTTTTGTCCTTTTTAATTTAAGGTATGTACATTTTTAGACATAATACTATTGCATGCTTAATAGACAACAGTGGTACAAACACAACCCTTATATGCAATGAGAAACCAAAAAACATGCAACTCACCCAGGCATACCTTGGAAGTTGGATCCTATATCATCACAATAAAGCAAAAATTGCAATAAAGTGAGTCACGTGCATTCCATGGTTTCCCAGTGCACAAAAAAAGCCATGTTTACACTATACTGCAGTCTTTTGACCTATTATAGAGAAATATGTTAACCAATATTTCCTCAAAATCTTCTCAAATTCATCTTTTCCTCTCTTTTTAAGCCCACCCCACTGTTACACTGAGTTCCACTCTTCTAACCAGCCTGCTGGAAAAAACCTAAAGTTCTGAGAAAGTGAAAGTGTTACTCACTCAGTCATGTCCAACTCTTTGCGACTCCATGGACTCTAGCCCACCAGGCTCCTCTGTCCGTGGTATTCTCCAGCCAAGAATACTGGAGTGGTTTGCCATTCCCTTCTGTGGGGGATCTTCATGATCCAGGTATCGAATGTGCATCTCTTGTGTCTCCTACATTGACAGGCAGATTCTTTACCATTGTGCCACTTAGGAAGCCCATTTAAAATATTATACAGATTCAAAACATGTGGTGAAATCAGATGCCTGCCTACAGAGCTAATGGTACTCTAAGGGAGTTGGTCTATACATATTTAATAATTTTATTTATTTAATTTTGGCTGTGTTGGGTCTTCTTTGGGGCTTTTCTCTACTTGCAGCAAGCAGGAGCTACTCTGCAGTTGCAGAGTGTAGGCTTCTCTTTGTGGTGGCTTATCTTGTGGAACACAGAGTCTAGGGTGCATAGGCTTCAGTAGTGTGGCACATGGGTTTAGATATTCTGCTGGATGTGGGATTTTCCCAGATCAGGGATTGACGCTGTGTCTTCTGCATTGGAAGATAGATTCTTCACCACTGAGCCACCAAGGAAGCCCTCTACACGTTTCTGATCATGTACTGCTGCTGCTGCTAAGTCACTTCAGCCGTGTCTGACTCTGTGTGACCCCATAGACGGCAGCCCACCAGGCTCCCCTGTCCCTGGGGTTCTCTAGGCAAGAACACTAGAGTGGGTTGCCATTTCCTTCTCCAATGCATGAAAGTGAAAAGTGAAAGGGAAGTCGTTCAGTCGTTCACAACCCCATGGACCGCAGCCTACCAGGCTCCTCTGTCCATGGGATTTTCCAGGCAAGAGTACTGGAGTGGGGTGCCATCGCCTTCTCCATTGATCATGTACTAGGGCCACCAAAAATAGGCACTATTATCAATCTCCATGTTAAATACTAGTAAAGATTGATTTCTTAATTTAGACAAAAATAGAGGTATTCTAACAATTTCTTTCCACAATCCAACTGCTCTAGGTGTCAGATTTCTTGCAGGAAATTTCCTACTTTATATTCTAGAAGTATATTCTATAATCAACACTTATTGAATCCTCTGTTCTAATCATTCTTGTAGTAATCTCATCTTAACATCAAATTCCCCATTAGCAATATGTTTCAGTGGCTGAAATCACAGATGGTCTCTACTATAAACTGTCTTTTATTTTTTCATCATTTAGGAATAATCTCAGGACTAAAATCTTCAGGACTTTAAAGACATATGTATCTTATTTAAAAAATACCCTATCTTTTAAAAATTAATTACTAATTTGGCAGCAGTATTATTTCTGCAGAGAAAGGATTGTTACATACGTTGATTTGTAAATTCTGTATGACATTCCATATGAAAGTTTTTTTTTTTTTTTAATAATTTTGCTTTCTAAAGAGTGACTCAAATCCCTTGCATGTGTGCTAAGTTGCTTCAGTCATGTCCGACTCTTTCCCTCCCTATGGACTGTAGCCTGCCAGGCTCCTCTGTCCATGGGGATTCTCCAGGCAAGAATACTGGAGTGGGTTGCCGAGCCCTCCTCCAGGGGATCTTTCCCACCCAGGGATGGAACCTACTGCACTAGCAGGTGGTTCTTTACCATTAGTGCCACCTGGGAAGTTCCTGAATCCCTTAAAATGCCTTGAATATAGTCTGGATACAGGGAAAAAGAGGCAGGAAACAGCGAGTGTTTGAGTAAGAAAGAATTCCTGTTTCATGAGTCAACTCTAAATTTAATGATGAATTTTAGCTTTGGTGGTGATCAAAGGAAAAGTCCTTTCCTGAACAGAAAAATAAGCGATTTTTTTAAATGAAGACTCAGTGTTACGCTAATATGCGACAAGGAAAGCAGGAAGGAGAAAACTGGTTGATCAGGTATTAAAAAAAAAACAACCTGTGACTTAAAGCATTTTTGGATTAGTATCAATCACACTTAAGAATATGCCAAAGCCTTTGACTGTGTGGATCACAACAAACTATGGAAAATTCTTCAAGAGATGGGAATACCAGACCATCTGACCTGCCTCCTGAGAAATCTGTATGCAGGTCAAGAAGCAACAGTTAGAACTGGACATGGAACAACAGACTGGTTCCAAGTTGGGAAAGGAGTACATCAAGGCTGAATATTGTCACTCTGCTTATTTAACTTATATGCGGAGTACATCATGCGAAATGCCAGACTAGATGAAACACAAGCTGAAATCAAGATTTCTGGGAGAAATATCAATAACCTCAGATATACAGATGATACCACCTTTATGGCAGAAAGCAAAGAAGAACCAAATAGCCTCTTGATGAAAGTGAAAGAGGAGAGTGAAAAAGTTGGTTTAAAACTCAACATTCAGAAAACTAAGATCATGGCATCCATTCCCAAAACTTCATGGCAAATAGATGGGGAAATAATGGAAACAGTGAGAGACTTTAGTTTTTTGGGCTCCAAAATCACTGCAGATGGTGACTGCAGCCATGAAATTAAAAGACAATTGCTCCTTGGAAGAAAAGCTATGACCAACCTAGACAGCATACTAAAAAGCAAAGACATAACTTTGCCAACAAAGGTCCATCTAGTGAAGGCTATGGTTTTTCCAGTAGTCATATATGGATGTCAGAGTTGGACTATAAACAAAGCTGAGCACCAAAGAATTGATGCTTTTGAACTGTGGTGTTGGAGAAGGCTCTTGAGAGCCCTTTGGACTGCAAGGAGATCCAACCAATCAATAGTAAAGGAAATCAGTCCTGAATATTCATTGGAAGGACTGATGCTAAAGCTGAAACTCTAATACTTTGGCCACCTGATGGAAGAACTGACTCATTGGAAAAGACCCTGATGCTGGGAAAGATTGAAGGCAGGAGAAGAAGGGGATGACAGAGGATGAGATGGTTGGATGGCATCACTGACTCAATGGACATGGGTTTGGGTGAACTCCAGGAGTTGGTGATGGACAGGGAAGCCTGGTTTGCTGCAGTCCATGGGGTCACAAAGAGTTGGATACGACTGAGCAACTGAACTGAACTGAACACTTAAGAGGTGTGTCTAATCAGGCTATCAGGTCTAGGAGAACTGGCACAAACCATCCCAAACGAAAGTAGACTATGGATTCATGTTTATGCTTAGGTCTTTTCATGTAGTAGCAAAGCATATTTGAGGACCCAAAGGCACATACTGTGTTAGTCACTCTGTTGTGTCTGACTCTCTGAGACCCCATGAACTGTAGCCTGCCAGGCTTCTCCATCTATGGAATTCTCCAGGCAAGAATATTGGAGTGGATTGCCATTCCCTTCTCCAGAGGAACTTCCCAACTCAGGGATCAAACCCTGGTCTCTTGCCTCGTAGGCAGATTCTTTACCATTTGAGCTGCTGCTGCTGCTAAGTCACTTCAGTTGTTGTCCGACTCTGTGAGACCCCATAGATGGCAGCCCACCAGGCTCCCCCGTCCCTGGGATTCTCCAGGCAAGAACACTGGAGTGGGTTGCCATTTCCTTCTCCAATGTGTGAAAGTGAAAAGTGAAAGTGAAGTCGCTCAGTCATATTGGACTCTTGGCGACCCCATGGACTGCAGCCTACCAGGCTCCTCCATCCACAGGATTTTCCAGACAAGAGTACTGGAGTGGGGTGCCATTGCCTTCTCTGACCGTTTGAGCTACAGAGAAGTAAAAGTCACATAATCAAGGTTAATTTGATTCCACAAACAATTCTTAAGCATTTTGTTTCACATGCATAATAAGGCAAGATCTATGCCCCAAGGGTGCTTCTCTGGTGGCTCAGATGGTAAAGCGTCTGCCTGCAGTGCAGGAGACCTGGGTTGGATCCCTAAGTCTGGAAGATCCCCTGGAGAAGGAAATGGCAATCCGCTCCAGTACTCTTGCCTGGAAAATTCCATGGATGGAGGAGATTGGTGGGCTACAGTCCATGGGGTTGCAAAGAGTTGGACACGACTGAGCGATTTCTTTCTTATGCCCTCAAGAGTTTCACAACCTAGTGAGATAGAAACATCATAAGTAATTGTATAAGGAAGGTAAGTTTAAGTGATAACCCCATCTGGCCACCCTCCCCCTTAGATAAACACTCTTGAAAGAGTTCCTTTTGATTATCCTTTTCAAATCAAAATTCCAAGTTGAACTTTCACTTACAGTTTTATTAGTTTATATCAAAAGGCCAAAAGGGGGAATTCTCCAGCATTCCAGGGCATGGAATGTGGTTAGGATGTTGGGCTCTCACTGCCAGGGCCTGGGTTCAACCTCTGGTCAGGGAACTAAAATACCACAAGCTGAGCAGTGCAGCCAAAAAAAGCTAGCCAAAGGATAACTAGTTGTTTGGTGGGGTGGGGTGGGGGGACTTCGTCGTCATGCATGTAAGGCTTCTGCTCAGCTCATATCCCATAAAATCAAATAAATGCAAGCCCCGTGGGGCTCAGAGGACTATGATCTGATGATAGACATAATGCCTGCCAACTATAGCACCTGCCATAAAAGTGGCTAGATGTTCCAGAATGATGCTTTTTCAATGATATGACAAAAGCCAAACCACACAAAAGACTAGCATGGTCATTCTGAACTGAAATCTCAGTTACTCCATGTGGCTATGCTGCTTTTGGGAAATCATTTGAACTTCGAACCTGTGTCAAACATTTCAGATGTGTGCAGCAGTAAGTGGCAGCTTGCAAGCAAGCTTCCAGCACTGAGTGGTAGCTGGAAGCAAGGTCTTAGTTTCCCAAACCGGGAGTCCTAATCACTGGACCACAGGAGCCAGGAGTTGGAGCTAAAAGTCCCTAGTCTTGCCTGCCTAGTCAAGAACAAATTCAGATGAGGAGGCAGAAGGTAAAGAGTAAAATAAAAAGTTTATTGAAAAGAAAAATACATTCGGAAAGGTACATGGGGAGCTGAGAGAAAGAATCACGCCTTTAGGAAGCTTAAGTCCTTCATAAAGGGGCAGTTTTCCGGGTCTTCATCTTCCCTCAGGCCAGTCACCTTGCTCCGTCCCCCCTAGTTAATTTGTCTCAGGACCCTCCCCTGGGGTGCCCATGCACACCCTAGCCAAGACGGATTTCTGAAGTGAAGGCTTCTGGGAGGAGCAAGACTCATTATGGCCTGGAACTTAGCCTCTGACTTTTGATTCCAAGGAGCCTTTCTGCACATGTGCGGCTGTCTCCCTTATCAGATATGGCTCCCTTATCAGACAGGGTTTGGTTTTTTTTTTCCTTTCTTTGTCCTTGCCACGATTATTCCCCTGAGGTGAGAGACAAAGACTGGCTATGTATCCTGTTTTTGTTGGCTGTAATTCCTCAACTGGAGCCCATCTATCTCTTATCTCAAAAACTTAAAGCAGAAGGGTGACTGATTGTAAATTTCCAACCTGGAGCCCATCTATCCCCTACCTCAAAATCTGTGTTAAAAAACAAGCGTAAAAGAAATCCGTTTACTTCATAGGAACAGCTTAACAACATCAGTTACAGCGCATTTTATCAATACCAAAACCCACTTAGGCCCAACGTCACTGTAGCAAGGTGGAAGAAATTATTGCACATTATAAAGCCGTGATTACAAAGCTGTGAATCTGCCTGCAGTGCAGGAGACCTGGGTTCAATCCCTGGGTAGGGAAGATCCCCTGGAGAAGGGAATGGCAACCCACCCCAGTATTCTTGCCTGGAGAATCCCATGTACAGAGGAACCTGGCTGGCTGCAGTCCATGGGGTGGCAGAGTCGGAAACGACTGAGCGACTAACAACACACACATAAAGCTGTGAGGCATTTTACGAAGATCTACGAAGACCAAGAGTAGCGCAGTGTAATACAAGACATGACTGCAGATCAATAAACGGAGAGCGCGTTTGTTCCAAAGGACCCAACCTAACCTGTAACCTAGGTCACAGCCTCAGCTCCCATCACTCATTATTTCGGCCTTTGGATTAGAAAGGTACAGGACTTCAGCCCCACAGCAGTGAAGGCAAAGCAGGGAAACCGTGTGTAGAAGTGATCTGAACTCCCTGATGGAGGGACCACCAGTCGAAAGCCAGCACTGGCTTGGGGAGAGGGACTGTACAAGAGGTTGCCCCAGCGTCTTTTGTGCGCCTCATCCTTCCGGGTCAGGCATCTCCGAATTCCCAAGACTTTGGGGACCAGAAGCCTGGAGAAGGTGGGATGTGTCCACAGGGGAATCCCTGAGAAAAGGGCAGAGGTGCACACAGCGGGGTAGCTGGTGTCCAGTCCTAGGGGTCCGTTCACAGGCTAGAAAGGGGGCGGGGGCGGCAGGGGGGCAGCGGGGAGGAGGGGCGAGGCGCCATCGCCCGGCCCCCTCCCCTCCCCTCCCCTCCCTTCGGGTCCGCTCCCCTCCTCTTCCCTCGGCTATCGGGCATCCGGGCGCATCCCGCCGAGGCCCGGCTGCTTCTGGGGGAGGCGCCAGCTGGTCGTTGCGCCAGTCNAACCCCTCTGCCCAAATCTGCATGGCACTGAACTTCATTAATTGGATCTCAAATTAATTGCCATCACTTCAAAGGTGACTACCTCATCTAAAAGGCACTTCTCTCACTCTCCATCGCCTTAGGCTTTTTTTTTTTTTAATCCTCTATTTGGCTTTGTAGCATTTATCACTGTCTTTTTTTTTTTTTTTTAAACATTTATTTATTAGTTTGTCTGCCCTGGGTCTTGGTTTTGGCACTCGAGATCGTCTGTCTTTGTTGCTGCATATGAGCTCTTTGTTGCGGAATGTGATCTCTTAGTGGAGGTGCTGTGAGATCTAGTTCCCTGACCAAGGATGGAACACAGGCCCCCTTCATTGAGAGCATGGAGTCTTAGCTACTGGACCATTAGGAAAGTCCCAGTAGATTTTGTTAACTGTGCACATGAAATTGGTATTTAGCTCTAGAATATTTATACTAAAGTCACATTGTAGATTCATTCATTCATTCAAAAAACATTTTCTGAGTGACTAGTTTGTATAAGATTGTCTTAGGTGTTTAGAGTATGTCAGTGAACAAAATAGACAAAGATCTCTTTCCTCTGGAGCTTAAATTCTAGCAGAGAATGATTAACAACAAACATATTTAATTATTTTTTGTGTTAGAAAATTGTAAGTGCTATAAAAAAATGAAAAAAGAGCAGAGGAAAGGAAGTGAGAATTTAGATGTGGGTTGCAATTTTAAACAGTGTGGCTATGGTAAGTCTGAAGGATAAACTGAAGTTGACGTTCGTGGTGGAAAACTGGTTTTTAGAATTGAATTATCTTTCTGGGAAAACTTTTTCTCCCCACCATTCTCTACTGTGTGTTTCATGGGACCCCACAGCATGTCCACTGTGGCTAATGTAACTGTCCTTTGTGATAGGTGAAAAAATATCTTTTCCAAAAACTTCACAATGTTCATGGTTTTACAGTTTAATGCAGCACATCAGATGAAGAGACTGGGTTCTTGAATGGATAAGATGAGCCAAACAAATACTACAGATGGGTGGAGGAAAAATGTGTATTCTCTTCACATTTTACTGCACTTTGCAATTGTTTCTTGATGTCCCTCTGACTATGGATGACCAGGTGAAGTTGTTTTGTATTAGTCATTGATTTTCTTTATTTGAAACTGTGTTGAAGAGTCACCTGATTTGACGTCATGCTTTAAGGTACTAAATTATTGCTCTTAGAGGTTTCTCAATGAACCAAGACAAGCCTGGCCAAATTGCAGTACATAATTAAAGGATGCTTAGAGAAAGAGGCTGATGGAGAACAGTTTTAGAAAGTGAAGTGTTTTTCCCTTTGGGTCCTTTACTTAAGTGGATTATGAACACTGTGTTTAAACATCAAAAGCTATTAATCTAAAACTATAAATGTAGAGTACCCAGGGGATTTGCTGATGACTGTAGGAGTTTGTCATATTTAATTTTGGATTTATCATATGGCTAAAGTGAAATTAAAATGCCCCTTGAGATTTACTGAAATTGACTTCCTGTAAATCAGAATTGACCAGGAAAGATTTGAGAATATCTTTGAAATGGAATGGAATTATGGAATGGAATGATCAGGGTTGCAGTATGACATCAGGGACTCCTGTTCAAAGCTGAACATGAAGGGCTGAATGAGGTTTTTTTTCTTTTTTTTTAATGTGTTTGCTTGTTTGTTTTTGGCTACACAGGTCTTTACTGTTGCACATTGGCTGTTCTTTGTTACAGTGCTCAGGCTTCCCATAGCGGTTTCTCTTGCCAGGCACACAGGCTTCAGTAGTTGTGACACACAGGCTGAGTTGCCCCTTGGCATGTGGGATCTTTCCGGACCAGGGATCGAACCTGTGTCCGCTGCGTTGGCAAGTGGATTCTTAACCACTGGGCCACCAGGGAAGCCCTAAATGAGGATATTTACTTAAAAGGAGCAGATAAACTTCCTTCTCTGAAAGGGATATTCATAGTGTCCTTCAATGGAAGGCTGGTAGGATCCTCCTTGCTTTCATTATTCAGAAGGGACATTTGTCTGATTCACTTGGCGAGCTCATGTTAACGTGAAAGTCTCCAGGGAATTTAAGACATAATAGTTTTTTTCAGCATTAATCTGACATTGGAGTGTACCTTTTATACATCTCAGCCTTGCTGATGTAACCTGAACTCATATCTAGTATGTATATGTCCCCATGGAAGACATTTTGAGCTGACATATACCAGTGGATGATAGTATGTGAATAAATCATGGATTGTGATCACATTATAATATATTCTGTATTATGCTGAGTGTATTTGACTGAAGAGTGTGAGTTGCTAATGGAAATGAGCCAAGGCCAAGGGGCTACGATGTTGAAGTTACATTATGGGGCAGAGATTTTTAACAAAATGCTATTTAATANATAAATCATGAATTGTGATCACATTATAATATATTCTGTATTATGCTGAGTGTATTTGACTGAAGAGTGTGAGTTGCTAATGGAAATGAGCCAAGGCCAAGGGGCTACGATGTTGAAGTTACATTATGGGGCAGAGATTTTTAACAAAATGCTATTTAATAGCTGTGTTAAGAGCTCAAAAAAATTATATTAGATCTATAAGGATCTAAACTTCAGATGGATTTACAAATGTCTCAAGTACCTGTTCATTTTAGCTAGTGTGTGAAAGTGAAAGTGTTAGTTGCTCAGTTATGTCCGACTCTGGCTCCTCTTTCCATGGAATTCTCCAAGCAAGAATAGAGTGGTAGCCATTCCCTTCTCCAGCCTTCCTGCCCCAGAGATCAAACCCAGGTCTCCTGCATTGCGGGCAGATTTTTTTTTACCGTCTTGAGCCACAATCTAAAAATATTTGTATAGTGTATGTTGATGATTTTTCATATTTGAAAGTGGCACTTTTGCTGTGCTTCTCTGAAAAGATCAATGCTGATGAGCTTGGTAATCTCTTCTAACTAAATGCAGCTTTGCTTTGGATTGAAGGTCTGCTTCATCACTCTTAGTGAAATTTGGAAACTGTTTACAATGAAATCATTAAGATGGCAACTATGTTTCCGTGTTTCATAAGTCATTTTGCTGTTTATCATAAACATGTGGCAGTACCATTCCCTTTGAAGTTGTGCTTTGATTTTAGTTGGGCTTTTAGTTTTTCAGTCTTGTCCAACCTGTCTATAATTGACCCACTTTAGTTGGCAGTTTTATAGGAAGGGATCTTACTGTCATTTGTCATTGATTTATGACACCTCATTCAAGTGGAGATAAGTTATGCCTACCATTCTTTTTGGCAAGGGATCATTGGGATCATGTTTAATTACCTTATATTGCATTTTTACATATTTATATTATTTCTAAGTTTCAGATGACATGCCATTTAAGGGCTCAGGGCAGCATGCGGGTGGGCACCATCATTACTGCATTGACATTTACTTGGTCTGGAGCTCATCGACACACTGATACTGTAAGCTGTATGCTGGTGTCTTAAAAGACATTGGTTTTCCTTCATGCCCTGTTTCTTTGATTATAAAAGCATCATCAGCTGTGTTGCCCAGATAGGCAAATTTGTTGAAAAAGCATTGAGCATTGTATTGCAAGAAAACTTTTTTATATATTAAGTTTCTCAAGCATAGCTTTAGAGTTGATTTCATACTGTGAAGTTGAATTTTGAAAATATATGACACTGGGCTTATTCTCAGTCATGTCTGACTCTTTGTGACCCCATGGACTTCTCCATGGAATTCTCCAGGCCAGAATACTGGAATGGGTAGCCTTTCTCTTCTCCAGGGGATCTTCCCGACCCAGGAATTGAACCAGGGTCTCCAGCATTGCCGGCGGATTCTTTACCAACTGAGCTTCGAGGCTTTCTCTGTTAAAAAATAATTTTCTTATTTTTCATTTTTCTTCTGGGATCACTTCTGGAGAACAGATACCAGCATTTAGGAGCTTCTAATTAACTGCACAATAACAATTTCCATGGAAAATGCATTCTCTGATAGTGTGTCTGCTTAAGGCCCATGCTTACTACTGGGCTGGGGTAATATTGACACAGGCAGCTATGAGCTGGATATCCTTTTACTCCATGTTATTTTTATTTTTTACATATTTGCTTTCAATTTAGTGCCTACTGCAGGCACTAAATCAATATCTGTTGAATGAATTAGGCAAATGAATGTCCATTTATCAGTTTAATTAATTAGGTCAGAGGTATTATCAAGTAATATGATACAATGCCATATTAACAAACACTGAATAATACTGAGTACCAGTAATAACATGTAGAGATTGCTTATTATATGCTTTGTACAGATAAATGAATTATTTGATCTGTTCTTCAAGAGGATTAGGAATGGGTATGTTTATTGTGTTCAGTTTTACTGAAAGACTGTCGTCTTGTCCACTGATCTTTAACTGTGTTATTATTAAAAGTACAGATAAAACTCTCAAAACACAGTATGTACAGAAAGAAGTTATCTGTCCCAAACAGGGATAGTTTAGAAATAAATTATTGAACTCTACAAGTTTAGAGAAACAGCCAAAGTAAGAAATGTCATGCAAAAGATTACCTAAGTTGTTATATATTTGGTTTTGGAAGTTACTCTTGTGGGAATTCTCTGGTGGTCCAGTGGTTAGGACTCTATGCTTCCACTGCAGGGGCCACAGGTTTGATTCCTGGTCAGGGAGCTAAGACCCCACATGCCATGTGGTTTGGTGGAAAAAAAGAAAATTACTCTTAGAAAAACTTGGAACATTGGCTCTTGAGTGTCTTGTTTGGAGCCTCTGAAGGCAGATGTCAGTGGCAGGAGCGTCTGCCTGGAAAAGGTACTTATTCTTCTATTTCTTTTTATATTGCAAGGCAAAATATCAGTATGTTAAAATTCCATAATAACATTGTTCTTTCATTACATTTCAACAAAATGAGGAAATGCATAAGAAACTATTTTTCAAAGCAGAAGGCACTTTTTAATTTGAGTAACTGAGTAAATACATGAGCCAAGTTATATATCCCAAAATACACGTGAGGGGAAAACAGTCAAGCAGCATATATTGTGGGTATCATATGGGATGGTCTTATGCTGCAACACTTACTGTGAAGAACAGCTTCCCAATGCAGATGCCAGCCTCTGCCCTGGGTCTCCCTCCTGTTCAGAAAAGGGGGCAATTTGTAAGCAGAGTGAGACCAGAAGTAAAATCACATTCTAATGCACTTTTTTTCTATTTCAGATCCTTCTTCCCTGGCATTTAAGATACTCTCCTTTTTCTATGTTATTGAGTTAATATCTTCCTGTACTGTTGGTAGAATTTTATCTTACTGATGATGAAAGAAATTGTGGTTTATGAATTGTTGGTATCAAGCCTTTATTGAATTCCTGTGTTCGTGGTAAAAAGAGTATTAGAATAGTTTATTCTGATTCTACAATTTTGTTTTCCTTACCATTGGGTAACCGTATCCTTCCTTCATACTCAGATGATTAATTTAACTTAAGCTTAAAATCTTGGAAATTCTCTTGTCAATTGGAAAAACCAAATTACACTAATTCATTGGTAGAATTACATGGCAAATTTTACCTTTGGCATTACCTCTGGTCTGAACTTTCTTATGAAAACGTTTCCATCAAAGTCCAGCCATGGGTATGTCAGTATCCATTACACATTAAAATAATATTGTTTTCTGCATGTTTTAAAACTTTATCAAATAGCATATCATATGCATTATTCTATGACAGTGATTTTTTGTCAGAATTGTTTTGGAGACTTACCTGTGTTGATTCTAGATAATTTATTTTAATTGTTTTGCAGTATGCACGATTTGTAAATTTTGTCGATGAGCCTGTTGATCAGTTCTGTGCACTATTTCTAATGTTTTCCTATTGCAAACAATTTTGTGTATGCTCTAGAGTTTCATCTAGGCTAATGTTTTCCAAGACATGACTTATAATGATCTTGAAGTTATCTTCAGTTCAGTTCAGTTCAGTCGCTCAGTTGTGTCCAACTCTTTGCGACCTTATGAATTGCAGCACGCCAGGCCTCCCTGTCCATTACCAACTCCCAGAGTTCACTCAGACTCATATCCATCGAGTCAATGATGCCATCCAGCCATCTCATCCTCTGTCGTCCCCTTCTCCTCCTGCCCCCAATCCCTCCCAGCATCAGAGTCTTTTCCAATGAGTCAACTCTTCGCAGGAGGTGGCCAAAATACTGGAGCTTCAGCTTTAGCATCATTCCTTCGAAGGAAATCCCAGGGCTGATCTCCTTCAGAATGGACTGGTTGGATCTTGCAGTCCAAGGGACTCTCAAGAACAGTTTAAAAGCATCAATTCTTTGGCGCTCAGCTTTCTTCACAGTCCAACTCTGTGAAGTTACCTTAGTGAGCTGAAACCAACATTGAAAAATTAAATAGAAAAGGATAAATTAGGGTAGGAGTAGGATTGTTGTCCCGGAGAAGGCAATGGCACCCCACTCTAGTACTCTTGCCTGGAAAATCCCATGGATGGAGGAGCCTATTAGGCTGCAGTCCATGGGGTCTCGAAGAGTCAGACTCACTTTGACTTTCCGCTTTCATGCATTGGAGAAGGAAATGGCAACCCACTCCAGTGTTCTTGCCTGGAGAATCCCAAGGACAGGGGGGCCTGGTGGGCTGCAGTCCATGGGGTCTCGAAGAGTCAGACACGATTGAGCAACTTCACTTTCACTTTCCACTTTCATGCATTGGAGAAGGAAATGGCAACCCACTCCAGTGTTCTTGCCTGGAGAATCCCAGGGACAGGGGAGCCTGGTGGGCTGCAGTCCATGGGGTCTTAAAGAGTCAGACACGACTGAGCGACTTCCCTTTCACTTTTCACTTTCATGCATTGGAGAAGGAAATGGCAACCCACTCCAGTGTTCTTGCCTGGAGAAGCCCAGGGACGGGGGAGCCTGGTGGGCTGCCATCTGTGGGGTCGCACAGAGTTGGACACGACTGAAGTGACTCAGCAGCAGCAGAATTGTTGTCCAGTTCCTGAGTTGTATCCAACTCTTTGTGACCCCATGAACTGTAGCATGCCAGACTTCCCAGTCCTTTACTGTCTCTTGGAGGCCTTCACTGCCTCCCGGGTAGACTAGAATGTAAAATAGAAAAATATAGGAAAGAGGATATCCTTTAGTATCTCATGTAGCAAGGGTAAGAATTATATTGTGAAACTTTTATTTCAGATACAGATATGTATCAAAAAAGCTTGAAAGATACTGTTCTGGTCTAAATATTGTTGAGTTGCTCTAAAAGTGATTGTACCAGTTTACATTCCTTCCAGTAGTATGAGTCAAATGTGCCTTTTGATCTTTATCCTCACAAACACTGTGTATTATCCCCTTTAATTTTGCAGATCTGATTGGTGAGTTCTGTCTCATTGGGATTACATTTCCATGATACATTCTGTGGGTATGTTTGTTAATTTCTTCTTTTGTGAATTGCCTCTGTCCTTTTTCCATTTCTAAATTGGATTGTCTCTCTTTTTCTGCTTTTGGGTATTCTTTATATATTATGGATACAAATTATTTGCCAGCTATCAGTTATATATGTTGAAAATATGTTTTCCCACTCCGTGGCATGTTTTTCCTTTTGTTCATTTTGTCTTTTATAATGCCAAAGTTTTAAGCTTTAGGGTGGTAAAATTTGCCAGTCTTTTCTTTGTGGTTTGTGCTTTTGTGTCTCAGTTAATAAATCTTTCCTTGCCCTGAGGTCGTAAAGATATTTTCTATACCTTCTTCCAAAATTTGAAAATTTTGCTGTTTTCCTTTTCCAGATGGTTTCCCTTGCACTTTTTATGTTGAAATACTATAGATTAAACTTTAAGTGTCTTTTGGTAAGTTTCAGTGTCCATATTGTTGAAGCCTGGTCCCCAAACTTATAATATCTGAAAGTTATATTTTATAATATTAATTCTTTTTATAATTGAGCACCTCTACTGCTGACTTTCTAATAGTAAATTTAACTGATATAATCTTAAACTATATTTTTCTCAGATAAATACTGGCTTTTTGAAGCCAGTGGTATGTTCGGTGCAAGATGGTATGTTCTTTTTCTTTTCTCTTTTTCGGTAATAGAATTTATTTATGTATTTTTGTTTTCAGTCACATTAACCTTACTCTAGAAGACAACTTCACAAAGATCTAGAAGGAAGGGGATTAAAGATGACTGAATTCTGGGCTCCAGAAGTTTAAAACAATCAGGTACAAACATTTTTGGAGGGAATATCCCCAACCAGTCAGTATAAAATGAAACCATCTGTAATGTACACAGGAAAACTTAAAATATCCCTGCAGTACAGGGGAAAGTCCCAAGATCAAGGGCATTGAAATGAATCCTGGCTCCAACCCTGACTGGCTGGTGACTGTTGGTCAAAGTATTGAAATATGTCTGTTAAACAGAGGCAATGATGATACCTGTTTCTTCTGGCTATTATAAAGATTAAATGAGATCAGGCACTTCGTGTTTGGCAGTAGTTTGGGTAACTATTTATTTTAACTATTATTATTGTTCCTGTTAGTTAGAATTCATGTTTATCACATCATTGATGTGGTGCTCTATATGTGTATTAATGAATTTTAAGATGTATATGTTGATATATTACTATAAGATTATTATTAATAATAGCCAGGTACAATCAAATAGATAACAGGATGAGATGAGTATAATCCTCACAGATATTCCACAAACTGTATTCTTCAAGTAGTGTAAACTGGGGAAGCTAGTTGTCTCTATTATATTTGTATCACATCGGAATAATGTTAAAAAACCAATCAGGGAATTCCCTGGTGGTCCAGTGGTTGCGACTCCACACAGTGCCTTGGGTGTGGGTCCAATCCCTGATTAGAGAACTAAGATGCTGTAATATGCACCAAGACCAGAAAAAAGAAAAACAACACTCATTTTCCACAGTGCTACAGATTTTGACATTTTTTCATAGTACTGCATAATAGTAATTAATTGTGAACCATTTTTAAATCTTCAAAGGCATTCTGACAAAAAGGAAGTGAGTTAATATTATATTTAGTGTTAATTGAATCTTACTGAATGTGATTTCTTTGAGTATGGTAATTTTCATCTGCCATACGTGTAGTTATGTCTTAACCTGATTAGTCAAATAAATGGAATGACCTGTTTTATACCATTCCAATTTTTTAAGTTAAGATAGTTGCAATTAATCAAAGACACTGAGAAGAGCTATTTTTTTGTTTCCTTGAGCACCCAGGATATGCTGGTGTTTAAAAATTTCTATTAGCTGATATAGAGTACTTTCCAGGATACATTGTTAGGTAAAAAAAATAGATTGCAAAAGAGTATGTAAAGTATGCTATTTTTTGTATAAGGAGGAATTGGGAAATAAAAACACATAAATATATATACTTATTTTGCAAAAAGAAACAGAAACAAACCAGAAACCAGTGAAATTAATTATCTACAGTGGTGGAGGGATGTGGTGGGGAAACAAAACAAACCCCAGGATTACTGTGGTGCGATCTCAGCATATTAGCAGGATTTCCTTCTACGAGGAACAAAGGTGTCCCGAAGTCCAGCAAGAGTTGTCATTTCTTTAATTAGATCCCATTTCTTTCTCTTGTTTCTTTTTTTTTTGCCTTTGAATTCCCTTCCTCTGCTCTTCTCCTTTGTCTTCTCTTCCCTCACCTGTCTCTTTATCTTTTATTCCAATAAACTTGGGGCAGCTATGGAAAAGATCTTTCCAGTTAGGATGAGGCAAAAAGAGAAGAAACTCCAGTATAGACTGTCTGCAGTCAACCAAAGGCTGTATTCAAAAGATGCTTTCAACAAATATCTTATGTTTTCCTCTGAGCCCTGTGCTGTGGTGGTAATAGAGGTGACTGGGGCATGATCCCCTCCCTTTTTTTCTATTTTGTTATAACTTGCCTATTTATCTTTGGCTGCGCTGGATCTTTGTTGCTGCACAGGCTTTTCTCTAGTTGCAGAGAGCAGGGGCTACTCTCTAGTTGCAGTGTATGGGCTTATGGTCCCCTCTGTGAAAAAGCTTGCAGATTAATAGAGAATACAGATGACATAGGAATAACTGCTACATGAAATGATTTTTTCCACATTGGCAGCCAGATCAAATCTTAGAAATTTATAAGTGAGGAAAGTCTAAGTGATCCTTTTCTCAACAAGTGTATTTTTTCCAAACATTAGAAGTAATGATTTGTATTATTGCCATAGTTTGAGTAACTGTTANTGACATAGGAATAACTGCTACATGAAATGATTTTTTCCACATTGGCAGCCAGATCAAATCTTAGAAATTTATAAGTGAGGAAAGTCTAAGTGATCCTTTTCTCAACAAGTGTATTTTTTCCAAACATTAGAAGTAATGATTTGTATTATTGCCATAGTTTGAGTAACTGTTATTCTGAAGGTATCATTTATTAGTCTGTATATGCTAAGAGACCTTTTTACAGCTGAAGAAAACAGAATTTTACCGGTATCCTCAAGTGAATATAAAATATCGATAAGTCCACCGTTAAGAGTTACTCTTATTTTGATGATTGCTTTTATCTATTGCTAGGCTCTAACTGCTTGTAGGTAACAAACATCAAGTAAGATGTTCTGATATTAGCACTTGAATTCTGGGTTTTATTTGAGTAAATAGAAGCCAACCTAGTAAATCAGAGTATCAACATTGTTTGACATGATTACATTAAATTACTTTTGGGGGGAGAGAGAATATTTATTCCCATTTATTTTGAGGGATAATTGTGTAACAATTTAACCAGATTCCAGACATCGTGCATATTTTGTGACAGGGCTGCTTCTGCTGTTACTTGTATGTGGTGGAAGGTAGTCATTGTGGAGACAGTTAGTTAAGGCAAGAACATTCAGTGCGATGGCTACATGCTTGGTGGCTGTTTTTTCAGATTTTTTGTTAAGGTCTAAGGTAACACAGTCACATTTGTTCATTCATCCTTTCGTCCTTTTCATTCATTCATTTTTTTGCCCACTTAGCAAATCATATATTCTTCAGTGAAGCTGAGAATTGATAAGTCTGCTCTTCACAGTGATTTGTAACTTTCCAGTTCCAGAGGCAGTTTGGCCAAGGTCCAAAATTTATTTTTTCTTATCTCTAGGAAGTAAATTCTGAAATGAAAATTTTCTACTCATTCCCTAGTAGATGTTTATCTTCTACTAGGGAATATACGTTTATCCTGGGATTATTTTTCACACCTCTGCTGAAGGATTCTCATCAGAGAACAACAGTTAAAACGTTTTTAATGTTTTATAGCTGTTAACGCCCATGCCCCAAACTTAATTCCTTTCACTATATTTGAACTTAGCTTCTTTTCTCTGTTAACTAGAAAAGTGAAAAGTGAAAGTCACTCATCGATGAAATTCTCCAAGCCAGAATACTGGAGTGGGTAGCCTTTCCCTTCTCTAGAAGATCTTCCCAACCCAGGGATCGAACCCAGGTCTCCCATGTTGCAAGCAGATTCTTTACCAGCTGAGCCACAGGGGAAGCCCAAGAATACTGGAGTGGGTAGCCTGTCCCTTCTCCAGCAGATCTTCCCAGCCCAGGAATCAAAACAGGGTCTCCTGCATTGCAGGCGGATTCTTTACCAACTGAACTGTCAGGGAAGTGTTAATTAGAAGTACAGTAATTTTAACCTGCCTAGTTTCACTCGACACGTGGTATCCTGATTTTACTACATACTTTTTCCTCAGGGACTACACAGAACCATGGAAGACTATCTGGAAGATGAACTTTTCCTTCTCTTTGCTCTCTATGGAAAAAGTGGCAAGGTTAGAGAAATCATGCCCGTGGAGCATGTATTTTCTGTCATGTAAAAGAAATTTTGTCAAACATCTGTTGGTCCTTCAATCGGAAGATCAATGAGATAGTGTCTTTCTTTGCGGGGCTCACAGTGTAGTGGCTAAGATGCTGGCAGGTCACTGTTGTGGGTGTAGAGAATGCCTGGGGGCCAGCAGGGGATGTGGGGATTGTCTGAGGGTTAGAGGAGGGATTCCCAGAGGTGGTGACATTTGAGCTGGATGAGGAGGAGGTCACCCCTACTTCCACAGCCGTTTAGTCGCTCAGTCTAGTCCAACTGTTTATAACTCCATGGATTGTAGCCCACCAGGCTCCTCTGTCCATGGGATTCTCCAGGCAAGTTCTCCTGGAATGGGTTGCCATGTCCTTCTTTAGGGGATCTTTCTGACACAGGGGTCGAACTCGCATCTCCTGCATTGGCAGGTAAATTCTTCACTGCTGAATCACCAGGGAAACCCTCCAGAGATAATGCTGGCCTACAGAAGGGTCTGGGTTGAACAATGTTTGCTCCACTGCCAGAGATTAAAAAAAAAATTTTTTTAATAGTTAATTTTCGATGACATATCCTTAATTCATCGCAGATATTCTTTATTTCATATCTGTCACATCCAAACATTACCGTCAACCAGCTTAACTCTGGTCAGTGTCCCAACTGATGTTGAAAGTTTCACATCTTTCAGCAGGCACATCCGTTTCCATCTTGTGTTGATTTTATTATATTTATGAAATATCTTTTCAGTGTTAACAGCATAATGTTAACTGCTGCCGTTAACTTTCATTTTTGTTTTCCGCTTTTTAGAAAATAAAATATAGTCAAAATGCCATAAAAGACATAAATCATTATCACAGCCCGCATAGTGTACAAGATAGCACTGTGAGCCACAGACAGCAACCCGAGCCATAGTACTGCTGTGCGCTGACTTGAAGTACTAGTTTGTGAGCTCCTGTAGGAGAGTAACTTGAAAAGCAGTCTGTAGAACCCGCAAATCTTACAGAATATTCATAGAAGATTTCTTTGTTGTTTTCTGGGAACAGATTTGGTGAAATGACAGGCTCACAGCATTAGCAACGAAATTACTTTATTACATGGTGTTATGCTGCCAGCAAATCCTTAAAGGGTGAGATATCTGCTGTTATTATTCAAGGTTTTTTTTGACTATGCATGTCTGCTATGCAGTCTTAATTCTGTTTTTATATGCTGTATTGTACAATGAATTGTGGCAACTTAATAATTGCCCATAGTTAAGTATCATAATCCACTTGGTTCTTCGCATGCATGCAGGAGCAGAGTTAACATGGAGAGCGCACACTCAAAGGAATAATAAAATGGATTTTGGTATCTAACTTTATGGAGATGTATTTCCTTAATTATGTTCTCCTTGAGCTAATATTAAAATTTCACCACTTTGCCTTTCCAAACAGATGCCCGTGAAAGATGAGAGAGGTGATCTGGATGTGAGCAAAGTAGTGAAGGTGAGCTGGCCTAGGGTTAATTCTCACCTGTGTTGGTGAGTTGTGTGGGAAAATGAGGGTCCCGGCCAGGATGCAGATTCCGGGGACATGATCTTAATGATGTAAATGTCAAGCTTTCATGCCCTCGTAGTGTATTTTTCCCCTACAGAGTTTTTAATTGCCCACTCTTGGCTCCTGCTCAGCCAATCCCTATCTTAACAGTTGGGCCCAGAGGTGGTTGGGTGCCTTCTGCAGAGATGCCTGCTGTCATGCAGGTTGGCCATGGTGTGATTGAGGCTCCTAAAGTGTGTGGATCCTTACGTACACTTACTGTATACAGTGTATGCGTGCATCTGTGCTAAGTCACTTTAGTTGTGTCTGACTCTGTGTGACCCTATGGGCTGCAGCCTGAAGTATGTGTGTGTATATATATATATGTACACACACAGAGTATACATATATGCTGTATATGTATACAATATATACAATGTATGTAACTATATATGCTCATGATTATGCCAGACAGAAGAATGTATTTTTATTCAAAGAACAGAGATGCTCAATTCCTTGAGAGTGATGTNAGAATTTTCCACAGTTTACTGTGATCCACACAGTCAAAGGCTCTGGCATAGTCAATAAAGCAGAAATAGATGTTTTTCTGGAACTCTTGCTTTTTCCATGATCCAGCGGAGGTTGGCAGTTTGATCTCTGGTTCCTCTGCCTTTTCTAAAACCAGCTTGAACATCAGGAAGTTCACGGTTCACGTATTGCTGAAGCCTGGCTTGGAGAATTTTGAGCATCCCAGACCAGGGATGAAACGCACGTCCTCTGCATTGTGAGGCAGTCTCACCCACTGCACCACCAGGGA
Source organism: Neotragus moschatus (assembly GCA_006410615.1). NCBI lineage: Eukaryota > Metazoa > Chordata > Mammalia > Artiodactyla > Bovidae > Neotragus > Neotragus moschatus. Next base: position 640,747 of record SJYA01001801.1, read on the forward strand.
AGTTTGAGCTCTTTATACTTATTTACCCTGTAGCAAACATCTGTGTATCTGGCTGCACCAGGTCTTACTCAGGCAGGTGGGACCCTGCAGCTGCAGCTGCGAACTCTTAGTTGTGGCAGGCGAGATCTAGCTCCTTGACGAGAGAGGGAAGCTGGGCCCCCAGCACTGGGAGCACGACTCTCGGCCTCTGGACCATCGGGAAGTCCCAGGAGTCCTTGAAACACCCTCAGCCCCAAAGCGGGCTTCCCACAGCAGCCCATCAGTGTTCAGTCCACACCGCCCAACTCTGCCCCAAATCTAGAGAAAGTCCAAGTAGGAGCCCAAGGCCATCACAGCTTTGCTCGTCGCACACGTGACGAAACCGAGGCCTGGAGTATCCGAGAGCGGGGCCTGCACCCTGATCTGCCGCCTGTCCAGAGGATGAGTGCCGAATCCCTGTGCGGCCAGCGGACAGCGCCGGGGGGAACTGGCTGCTCGGGAAGTGAAAGTGCGGTGCCTCAGGACTCCTGAGCACCTGGACCGTTAAGGTCGATCAGAAAAGCCCGGTTCCAAACGACTGGAAGCTTTCTTTTCACAAAGTCACCTCCTGCCCTTGCCAAACCTTTCCATTCCTTTCCTCTGGAAACGGTCTTGGATGGCCCTTGCCATCACCACCCAGATCCGGGCACAGGGACTCCTGTCTACTAGACCCCTTTGAAAATGCAGTGAGCGCCGGCAAAGGATGGGAAGAGGCCAGGCAACGGCAGTTCCTGACGCTGTTCTGGAGCAGTGCAGAGAGCCAGACTCCAGCAGCAGGTGTTGGCAGCCACATCAGCATTTATTTGCAGAAGGGCTTCTCTGGTGGTTGTCAGTACAGAATCCGCCTGCAACGCAGGAGATCCAGGTTTGATCCCTGGGTCAGGAAGATCCCCTGGATAGGGAAATATCAACCCACTCCAGTATTCTTGCCTGGAGAATCCCCATGGACAGAGGAGTCTGGTGGGCTACAGTCCAGGGGGTCACAAAGAATCGGACACGACTGAACGACTAAACCGCCACCCATCAAGGGAGTAGGAAATCAACCTCAGATCCACTCCATCGTGGTCTCTGAGTTAGGACTGTTTTCAAGGGGAAGAGCAAAGAACCTGGAGTCAGTTGCCTTGTTGTGGCACTTCTGTGACACTCCCTAACCGCCGTCTCGGGAGTCAGGATGCCTCTGTATGCGATTCTCTGGCCAGATGATCCATGGCTCAGGCGTCCATGAGCTCCTCTAAGGCTTTCTGTTCGCAGTGCTCTGTATAACAGCAATTTTACTATGTTAGTATTAGCGACCACAGCAGTGTTCGTCATCTGACTCTGATGAAGTGTTCAGTTGGCAAAGGACTGAGGTCAGAGGGGACAGGAAAGGGACTGAGGTTTGGAATGGAGGAGTTAATCATAAACTCCGTAAGGGAGCTCAGTTTTATGGGACTCGGTTTCCCTGTCAGTGAGCAAGTCCTTGACCTGAAAGCTGCCTTGGGTGCCGTGTCTTCCTGTAGGGCTTTGGGCTCACAAACGCCTGACAGCTCATAGGCTGTGGAGAGTCCCCACTCTGCCTTGTCTCCACCAATTAGAGCTCCCTCGGTCCTTTCCTCTCTCCTCATTGGTTCAGGCAGATGGCCCAGGTCATCAGCAACATGGGCTGAGCTGACTCACTGAGGAACAGTTATTCCTTCCAGAGAAGACTCACCATTCATTTAGACACTGGAGCAGTTATTTGCTGGCTGACAGTTGTAATTATGTTTTACTGCAGGTAGGAAACCGTTCCAGAAGCCACGCTAATAGAATTACTGGTTTCTGAAGGGCTTTTGGAACAAGCAGTTTTCAAATAGTCAGCACAGCGTGTTCAGTGAACTTTCCACTCGGGATAAATCCCTGCCTCTGTGGCTTCTCATGGCAGGCAAGATGTGGGGTCCTGGATGGGACCCTTTGGAACAGCAGGAGTAATTTTCTTCCAGGACCATTTGTTTGAAAATGGAACTTGAGCAAATCATACTTAGAGATATTTCACGTTTGTTTTGTTTAGTTGCTCAGTCTTGTCCGACTCTTTGCGACCCTATGGACTCTAGCCCGCCAGGCTCCTCTGGCCATGGGATTCTCCAGGCAAGAGTACTGGAGTGGGTTGCCATTTCCTTCTCCAGGGCATATTCCCGACCCAGGGATCAAACCCGCGTCTCTTTCGTCTCCTGCATCAGCAGGTCGATTCTTTAACCTTAGTGCTGCCTAAGAAGCCCTGAGATTTCATGTTATTGTTCAGTCGCTAAGTTGTGTCCAACTCTTTTCGATCCCATGGACTGCAGCACGCCAGGCTTTCCTGTCCTTCTCTATCTCCTGGAGTTTGCTCAAACTCGTGTCCATTGGGTCAGTGATGCCATTCAACCATCTCATCCTCTGTCGTCCCCTTCTCCTCCTGCCTTCAGTCTTTCCCAGCATCAGGGTCTTTCCTAGTGAGTTGGCTCTTGCATCAGGTGGCCAAAGAATTGGTATGTCAGCCTTGCATCAGACCTTCCAATGAATATTTAGGACTCATCTCCTTGAGGATTGACTGGTTTGATCTCTTTGCAGTCCAAGGGACTCTCAGGGGTCTTCTCCAGCACAATTCGAAAGCATCAGTTCTTCAGCGCTCAGCCCTCTTCATGGTCCAATTTTCACATTGGTACATGACTATTGGAAAAACCACAGGTTCGACTATATAGATCTTTGTCAGCAAAGTGTTCTCTCTGCATTTTAATATGCTGTCTAGGTTGTCATAGCTTTCCTTCTGAGGAACAAGCATCTTTTAATTTCATGGCTGCAGTCACCATCTGCAGTGATTCTGGAGACCTAGAAAATAAAATCAGCCAGCACTAAATCATTCTTCTAATTTTTAATTCCTCTGGGAGTTGGCATTAAATTATATCAGCCTAGCCAAGCTTTGTAGCAATAGCAGGGTAAATAATTTTCCCTGGCGTGGTATCCCATGGTAACTTCTCCCTCCATGCTACCCGTTCCTGAAGGGAAGTTAAGGGAAAAATAAACCCAGAGGGCCTTTTAGTCAGAGTTTCTAACGAGAGTACCAACAACTGTAGACAATGATTTTGCAACAAGGTTCTCTATTGATAAGAAAATTCCCTTAGAATGCTTGGCAACATTGGACCCTGTCAGCTGAGCTGACATTTAATTGAGTTTAAAAAGCACATCCGTGGTCTGATGGGACAGCAGTTTTTTTACTGAGAAGACATTCAAGCTATTTCTTGCTGCTGTTGTTGCTGTGACTTAAACAAGCCCACTTCCTGCTTTGCCGCCTACTGACTAGCTGAGCTCCGGTCCTGAGTGGCTGTGGCCGTCCTCTGTTCATCCATGAATCCGGTCGTCCTGGCACTGCCCAGGAGAAGGAGCGAAACGCAAAGCTGTGTGGCTTGGGAGAAGACGTAAGCCCAGCATCACAAGGAGAGACAGTTCTGCTTCTAAGTAGATGAGAACACTGAGTTGCTGAGACTCAAGAGAGGGTAAACTATGTAGACTGCTCATCTGGAGGCCAGCTTTATTGAAAGATAATTGGGCTTCCCTGGTGGTCCAGTGGTTAAGAATATATCTGCCAATGCAGAGGACCCAGATTTGACCCCTGGAAGATTCCACGGGCCACAGGGCAGCTAAGCCCGGGTGCCACAGCTACTGAGCCTGGGCACCATAGAGCCCACACTTCCACAGTGAGAAGACCCTGCAGCGAGGAGCCCCCCTCACCACAGCTAGAGAGAACCCACTCGCAGCAACAAAGACCCAACCCAGCCAAAATAAATGAAATCAATAAAAAAGATAATTGACGTATAACATGTATAAGTTTAAGGTGTATAATATGACAATGTGAAGTGAAGTGAAGTTGCTCAGTCATGTCCGACTGTTTGTAACCTCATGGACTGTAGCCTACCAGGGTCCTCTGTCCATGGGATTTTCCAGGCAAGACTACTGATACACATTTATATTGCAAAATGCTTGCCATAGTAAGGTAATCATCTCACATAGTTACCATTTGTGTGCGTGTGTTTATGGTAAGGACATTTAAGCCCTACCCTCGTCAGTCAGTTCAGTTCAGTTCAGTCGCTCAGTCGTGTCCGACTCTCCGTGACCCCATGAAGCGCAGCACGCCAGGCCTCCCTGTCCATCACCAACTCCCAGAGTTCACCCAAACTCACGTCCATCAAGTCCGTGATGCCATCCAGCCATCTCATCCTTGGTTGTCCCCTTCTCCTCCTGCCCCCAATCCCTCCCAGCATCAGAGTCTTTTCCAATGAATCAACTCTTCGCATGAGGTGGCCAAAGTACTGGAGTTTCAGCTTTAGCATCAGTCCTTCCAAAGAACACCCAGGACCAATCTCCTTTAGAATGGACTGGTTGGATCTCCTTGCAGTCCAAGGGACTCTCAAGAGTCCTCTCCAACACCACAGTTCAAAAGCATCAATTCTTCGGCGCTCAGCTTTCTTCACAGTCCAACTCTCACATCTATACATGACCACTGGAAAAACCATAGCCTTGACTAGACAGACCTTTGTTGGCAGAGTAGTCTCTGCTTTTGAGTATGCTATCTAGGTTGGTCATAACTTTCCTTCCAAGGAGTAAGCATCTTTTAATTTCATGGCTGCAATCACCATCTGCAATGATTTTGGAGCCCCCAAAAATAAAGTCTGACACTGGTTCCACTGTTTCCCCATCTATATCCCATGAAGTGATGGGACCAGATGCCATGATCTTACCTCTTAGTAACTTTCAAATATACAATGTGTGTGTGAGTCACTCAGTGACATGTCCAACTCTTGGTGACCTCATCATCCGTCCATGGAATTCTCTGGGCAAGCATACTGGAGTGGGTTGCCATTCCCTTCTCCAGGGGACCTTCCCAATCCAAGGGTGGAAGCCAGGTCTTCTGCATCGTAGGCAGCTTCGTTACCAGCTGAGCCACCAGGGAAGCCTGGAGACGCAGTGCTGTGCACTACACCGCGGTCCCCATGCTGCACAGCAGCCCTGGAGCTCACTCATGTTTCTGGCTGGGAGGTCGCACCCTTCGAGCAGCCTCCAGCCCCCCCAACACCCGGTTCCTGCAGACACTGCTCTGCTCTTTCTTTGGGCTTGGTTTGTTCAGATTTCATGTATAAGTGAAATCATTTCTTCTTTGTCTTCCTCTGTGGAGACTGGTTTGGGGACTTTTTGACATATGATCAACGCATAGCGACCTCTTAGGGATCCAGGAATTTTTTGCTCTCAGTTTGGGTTATTGATACACAAGTTCATTAGACTCTGGGATCCCCACAGAAGGAACTGTAACCCCACAGCAACCTTCCTTTGCAGCTCCCAGGAATCAAAAGCCTTCATTTACCGTCAGGGAAGTTGAAAGGATGCTAGATAACTGTCTTCAAAGCCTGGAAAAGGCTTAGCTGAAAATCATAAAGAAGGTTTAAGAAAACGTTTATTATTTAATGTCACACAACACTAAGTGTTACCACGACCTTTGCCAGTCATTCTGATGAGGACACTGAAGAAAGTCAAGCCGCTGGGTCGTGCCCGACTCTTTGCGATCCTATGGACTGCAGCCCACCAGGCTCCTCTGTCCATGGGATTCTCCAGGAAAGAATACTGGAGGGGGTTGCCATGCCCTCCTCTAGGGGATCTTCCCGACCCAGGGATCGAACTCAGGTCTCCCGCACTGCAGGCAGATTCTTTACCGTCTGAGCCGAGATCCACAAAGTGGCATTGAAGTCACTCTCGATCACAGGACCCTAGCTCTAAATCAGGGAAGTAGAGTTTGCAAATTATGAGCATAAGATTCTAAGCAAATGTTTGGAATCAGACAGGACTGGGCTCAAATCCTAGCGTACCACTTTCTGCCTGTNTTACCGTCTGAGCCGAGATCCACAAAGTGGCATTGAAGTCACTCTCGATCACAGGACCCTAGCTCTAAATCAGGGAAGTAGAGTTTGCAAATTATGAGCATAAGATTCTAAGCAAATGTTTGGAATCAGACAGGACTGGGCTCAAATCCTAGCGTACCACTTTCTGCCTGTGTACTTGTCTGGCACATAGTAAATGCTCAACAAACTGTGACCAAGACATTAATCACTCCAGTGAATCATGCTTCCTTCAATGACATACATTATTAACATTTCAAAGGGTGCACCTTTGGCTGGCCAAACCTGCTTTATGGAAGATCTAACATTCTGGGTGTTGAGGAGGAGTCTAAGGCACCCATATGACTTATGCTATCACGATAGGTCAGTGTGGTCACTCATCACAAAGTGTGGTCAGTGGGCCACTGCCCCAGGATCACGAATAATGTATGTTTGTAAAACTGGTTTCTGGCGGGCAGAAGTCAGGATGTACTGGTCAGGACTGGCCAGAGCATGGTGCAGAAACAGACGCAAACTAGATGGTCAGTGAGTCCACCACGAAAGGCTCACTTCTAGCGCTGAGAGTCCTCCAGGGTGTCTCATTCTCACCAGGGTTCAGGGACGCAGGGTTTCTCTCTGGCGGCTCCACTGTGGAGATGAAGCCTCTTGATGTTGACGTGGCAGCTGAAGCCCCATCAGGGGACTCCTGGCGCATCGACCCACCGTCTGTCGGCCAGAACCTGTCGCATGACCCCAACCACTGGCAAGAGCTGAGAAGAAAGGTGAGGAGGGTAGACATGAGGCGAACACGAAACGTCTCTGTCTCACTCACTGCATCTTCTCCAGCGTTAGGATCCAGGACACTATGCCTTCGAACTCCCCGGATGACAGAACTCAAAGTTACAGGGCTGTGGTTACCTGCTGCTGGCAGGGCTCCTTTATGGGATAAGTAACGTGAAGCAATGGAGACGAGAGAGTGGCTGTGTCAGTCCAGTGATTAGCATGAGAGTCTGAGCGTCTGAGGCATTAGGCTCTTTTCTAACTCTTATGTAAGTGACGCTCTTAGGCACAGACGCCTCAAATCTTTCTGGCCCAGCCTCTCCACTGCCCTCAAACCATTGTATACTCAGCCAGGTTCTCACAAGCCTGTCCCCACATCCTGGGACGTGACCTATACCCACCCTCCCGGGGAAATTCCCAGGCTTTGTGCCTTGGGGTCTTCCAGAACTCTTCCTTCTCCTCTTCCTTAACTATTCCTGTAAATAAAATCATTAAACACACACACACACACACAGGAAAAGTTAAGGAAGACTCCCAAGTCACAAAACCTTGGATTTATTTATTATATTATTTTAAATATATTTTTAATTTTTATTTATTTTAAAACTATATTTATGTTTTATTTTTGGCTGTGCTGGGTCTTCACTGCTGCTCGGGCTTTTCTCTAGTTGCAGCGAGCAGGGGCCAGGGTGGGAGGCACACTCCAGCTGAGCTTCACAGGCTTCCCTTTGCGGGGGCCTCTCAGGTTGCAGAGCACGGGCGCCAGGGCGCACAGGCTTCAGCAGTTGCGGCAAAAGGCTCGGTCGTTGCGGCACACAGGCCTCGGTGCTCCGCGGCCCTAGGGATCTTCTCGGACCAGGGATCAAGCCCCTGTCTCCTGCATTGGAGGGCGGACTCTTCACCACTGAGCCACTAGTAAAGCCCTCTATTTATTTTTTAATATTCATTCATTTATTTGGCCGCACTGGGTCTCAGTCGAGGCCTGCGCGATCTTTAATTGCAGCATGTGGAATCTAGTTCCCTGATCAGGGATTGAACCTGGGCTCCTACAACGAGAGTGCGGAGTCGAAGCCACTGGCCCCCGGAGATGTGGGCTTTTTCTGTTTTCTGACAGCCCGAAGGCAGGGGCCAGGGCTGCGGGTCTGCCCTTCAGCACACACTGCGCTGTC